>APFE031721469.1:53755-64620 GCA_000404065.3 Pinus taeda | reverse complement strand
AATTTAACAGCATGGGATTTCATGTGGAAGCTGCAAATGGGAATTCCATTATTGAACAAGATCATTTAGCATTCTGGAAGAAGATGAAGTCAAACATACTATATGAACTGCTAGAATCAACAAATGGGAAACTAATAATCACAAGACTCTTACTTGTAGCATTTTGAGCATTAATGATCAAATGAATCACATCAGCAGTGCCAAAACACCAAAAGAAAAATGGGACACACGTGTGTGAAATAAAGCTATAACTGTGAGATTTGTCTGAAGGAACTTCACCAAATAAAGAGGAGGCTCCTAATATGTAGCCAAACACAACAATCAATTGAAATTCAAGTTTTTTTATAGGTTTATGAATATCAAGTTGTCATCCTAAGATATAGCTGAGGAAGTTTTCACAAATAAAGATGACAACATAAGATGTGGCCAACAACATCACTCACTTCAAAAAATTGTTAGAGATGCTAGCACCTGTTGAGGCACCAATTCAAAATGTACATGCAGTCATCGCCTTGCTTGCATTACTAGCTTAATCTTATGACAGTCTGGTCACTTCATTTGACATAGAGCCAGATCGCCATAATAATGCAAGAGAAGACATGAAATAAATATTCAAGGTTGATAACAAAAAACACAGTTTTCTTTCAGCAAGTAGGAACAAGAAGTTCGAGAAAAAGGTTGTTGATCTGACACGAAAATGAGATTCGCTTGCAATTATATTTTTTGTTGCTAAAATAGCCATGTATAATTCATTTATTGCAAAAAGCAATGGCACCACACCAAAGGAGCATTGGAAAATGTTTTCAGTTGAAAAGGAGGATAAAGCAAATGTGGCAAAATACTTCAGGTAGTCTGAGTCTACTACTTACATCAATGCTCCATCGGTTGGTGCCCTTGCATTTTTCCGTGGTCTTCCTTCCTAGCAAGCATGTGAAAATTAATGTGCACCAAATTCCTCTCACAGAATTGAATATATTTTTACTCAAAATCTCACCCCAATGAAAAGCCCAAATAAACTATGCACCTGGCAAAGTGCACAGGCAGGCACAGTGGATGTAGGAAGCTTGCAATGGCGGTGGTTTAGGATTATCTGATTTTCATGGCCTCCATGGCTAAATGGGTAGTACACAATCAAGCACACTAGATGCAGGAGCTTGAGTTTGCAATTGTAATGGTGATGGTTTATTGTATTTTTTTCAACTAAAAAAATTGTGTTTGGAGCAGTTTTGAGAGATATATAATTTTGCTTGAGATTGGACCGCATTTGGAGCAATTTTCAGATATATATAATTTTGTTTGGGATTAGACCTCCCTACTTAACTATTAACCATTAAACCACGTCCTAAAAACTATTGAAGATGTTTGAATGGCTAAGTGGTTCGTTATAAATCTGGTAACTGATTACGATGCAATGGGAAAACACCTTCAGCGTCGCTCGAACCTGCGCCGAAATGGAGACTTTGAATGTATCTGTTTTGCCAGACGCTGGGAGCTGCCAATGCAGACAATTTATAGCAGCACGGGGTGGGATTCGTATGCATGGGCCTTCCGGGCACCCGCCAAAATGGTGGATGTCATTGTTCACAGAGTATAATTTACCTTACGCCTAGGGCACAACCTGCTGGGATTTAGCACCGCGAGCGGACCTACGAGGTGAGCAAGCACCATGAACAGGAGAAATGAATGCTCGAGAGGACCTGTTCCGGTTGTGCGAAGGGAGAAAATGAATGTTTGGCGTGAGGGATCGTTTGAAATTGAGCGGGTGTTGGTTGCCATCACAGCGGGTGCCATTTTGGCGGTGGTGGGGCAAAGAAGCGTTAATTAGTGTTATATGTTATCGATTACTTTACATAGTGTTACATGTTATCGAATTCTTTACATAGTGTTATATGTTATCTATTGCCTTACGGCGTTTTCTTTGCAATGTCTGGTGCAAATGCTATTTATTTATTAATTAACAAAATATTATTTATTAATTAACCGTCAACTAATTAATTTATAATAATTTATCACTTAATAATTAACTCATTTATAATAATTAATTATTATTAATTATTATAATTAATTAATAATTGTAAGCATGGTAGAGAAATACCAATAAAATGCATTGTCCGAAAGATAGATAAAACACAAACATTTGTGAAAGTATAAACAGAATATGAAAAGCACTCATTTGCATGCATGATTTTGACACTATTCGTATGCTTTTAAAAGTGAAAAAGAAGTCTCTCATTTCACTTATCTCTTTAAAGATAAAAGATAAAGGTACTTATTAAGAAATAAAATATTCTTCATATCCCTTTTCGCTCAATTACTTCATCCACCATCCATTTATCCACTATCCACTCTACCATTGACAAAAATTGAACGTGACATTAATTCATTAATTTTTTTTCACCTAGGTTGAGTTTAAGTGGCACTAGTTTCAATATTGGATCAATTTGAATATGGGATAAAAAACCATTTCTTTAACTGTAAGATGTTGGTGATGTTGGTAACTGGAAACAAAACTCATTTGTATAATTGTAAGATCATGGTAGTAGGATTATAGGATATTTCAGTTTTTAGCTTTTTAAGTCTTCACCTTTTATTTTCAACCTCAACTTTTTTTCATCACATTTAAACATCAAATTTAAACAAGTAACATAATCTGACTAAAATTTATACAAATCAATACATTTGGAGCTTAAACATTTTTTTCATCAATTATTTATCAAACTGGAAACATATATATATAGATAACCTTATCAAATTTAAACATGTAACATAATCAGACTAAAATTTATACAAATCAATACATTTGTAGCTCAAACATTTATTTCACTAACTATTTATCAAACTGGAAACATATATATAACCCTTTCCAAGACCATTACCCGTTAACAGGTCCATCGCAACAGAAATCATATTATGATGATTCAAAAGTTTTCACCCATTATGATTTTGCCTCTCTTATTATTGCCTGCCTATGACAACTAGACTATAGCGATCAATAGTCTATTGATTTCATATTAATTTGGGTGGATAGATCCATTTATCCAATGTTTTTAAAAAACATTATGTCAAAAAAAATTTATTCAAAGTTTTGTTTTGGAAATCTTATTGCCTGGTTTCATTTTCATATACAATTGAAACTGTGCCTTTTAACATATCCTAAGTTGCTAAATGCAGTGTATTTCTCCTTTGTTTTCGGCTTGGAAAGCTTCAATGAAAGTTATACGACAAATCCTTTCCTGAGGCCATCCTATCTTTACATCTGGATACATCAGGGTTGGCTTGGCAACTGGTTTCCGGTTTTAGGCCCCAACTGGCTCACATGCTCCCTCTTTGGTGAAAACTTCATCGAAGCTTGAACTTCACCGGGTTCTAAAAAAAATTCACAGAAGCTTGAACTTGCAACTAGTATATAGGGAAACAAGCAAGATGAAAGGCTCGAGAGTGTAGTGGTTGATTCCTCTGGGTAAAAGAGACAGAACTAGGTACAAGTGCTAATTAAGAAAATTTCTCATGAATTTGTAAAGTTACACACACTTGTTAAATCTTCTCGTATGTTATTAAACCTTCACTTTTTAAGAGATTAAATTTCAAGCAATATCTTTTTTGGCAAGTCACTTGTAATGTACAAGTAAGGGTTGAATAATAAATGCATATATATCCCAGCTTTGTAAGTTCATTGCTAACCTTAAATGTTCAAGTTCTAATGATAATTTAATGATAATGAGCTTGAAGTGGCTTCACACTGCAACCTTTTAAGGTTTTTGTTACTCATAACTTTTGGAGTAAATTATGCAATTCTTAAAGTACCTCAGTGTCTACTTTTCTTTTTAACAGAAACAAGTTTAATTACAGTAAATAAAAAAGAAGATTCTCTAGCTATATTCGCAGGCGTTTTGAATACAAACAAGAACATAAAGTCTAAATAATGGTTATAAATAATCCCTCTTTGATTTGAATATGAAGATAATCATAAAGATTTTGACTACACATGGACCGAAGCTCTACATAGTGGTTATTAAAATCCCCTTTCATTTGAATCAATAAATCATTCTCTAAGCTCGTCACTTCCTTTTCATGGCTCTAAATATCTAAATTTTCATTATTATACTTGTCGTACTCTAGAAAATGCAGAGAAAGTGTAGATTGAAAGCATTTCTTACTAGTGCAACTATGTTGTTGAAAATCAATGTAAGTACTGTAGTCTTTCTGCGTTGGTTTCTACGTCCATTATCTGCTCTATGATATGCGTAATGGAAAACTGTGTAGAACGTGTCAGATCATACTGATAAATCAAACAAGATACATTGTTGCTAATATTTGCAGATGGAAATGTTGGTATGAAAGTTGGAACGTGTACAAATATTGCAGAGTCACATGCCTTGAATACAAGAAGTAGATCACTATTTCTGGAAAATTACTTTAGCGATAACCCAAATTTACCTGAATCTTGGTTGGACAATTCTGCTCAATTATCCAACGTCTTAATTGTGTATATCTTGAATCAGGTGTCTTCCTTTGCAAGCTAGATTTCAGTGAAATGAACCAGAAGGAAATTGTTTTGATCAAACACATCGATGGTTAGGTACAACTTCCTTGTATTTATTAATCCAAATTTGATGCCAAAGCTCTCTTCCACTTTGGAGCCATCTCCACCAGAGTGTAGTTCTTAATACCACACTGATTGTCCCTAGGTCGCGAGGACCAAGCCCACCACGAGCCTTCGGGTAATATATTTTTTTCCATGATACTAGATCTAGTAGAGCCATAAGATCTGTACCTAGTTGATTAAGCTTTAGCTATCATGAAAATAATTCAATTTTTGCTTATCCTTCAGGCTTCAATACTCTTGGCTTAGGTTTCAAACATCACCAGTAATTAACATTTTCAAAGCACTGTTATTTTCTGTAGAGAGTAATGGCATTGGTGCATCAGAACATGTAGACAAACACAATAGCGAGTTTATTTGTGAGTGTGGCCATATACGCTACTGCCAGGTCCACTAAATCACGAGTTTTCCTTTTTGAAAATGATAAAATTCGAAGGGTTAGATCTCAAACATCACCAGTAGCTAATATTTTCAAGGCATTGTTATTTTCTGTAGAGAAGTAATGGTAGTGGTGCCTCATAACATGTAGACAAAGTCAATGGCGAACTTATTTGTGAATGTGGCAATATAAGCTACTGCTAGGTCCCCTAAATCATGAGTTTTCTTTTTGCAAATGATAAAAGTCTAAGGGTTAGGTCAGGTCTCAAAGACCACCAATAACTAACATTTTCAAATCATTGTTATTTCCTGTAGAGAAGTGATGGCAGTGGTGCATCAGAACATGTAGACAAACTCAATAATGAACTCATTTGTGAGTGTGTCAATATAAGCTACTGCCAAGTCCACTAAATCACTAGTTTTCCTTTTTGCAAATGATAAAAGTTAAATTTAGTTTACGTTATTTCTCTTCTATTAATAAACAAAAACATCTATAATATTGGAGAACTTTGTAAATAAACACGCTATGAATTCTCAATTTCTGCTATTTGAGTTGCCAGGTTCATGAATTCTGCATGGAGAATACAAACTCCGCAGTTGGGTTACATTCTGAAACATGTATAATGCCATAAATATGCATTATAGAAAATGTAAAATGTACTACCATTGCTTGCAATCCTTGTTAATATAAAACATTGGTTGCTTATGGACTATAAACTAGAATTACTCATTATTCGTTTCATAAAGTTTTTGGTTTTGTTTTGAAGTGCACACTAGAAGACGAGATTGCTGCTACTATTTATTTATTCAAAAAATTCAATACATTTTCAATATGGGCTATGAAGCTTCATTATCTTGGTAAAATTGTGTTGCCATTTATGAAAAAATATCATTCGGAATAATTTCTTATCTTTATTTTCTCTCAATGTATCACAAAAATTGATGCGTGAAATGTTTTTACGTAACTCATATTTTTAATTTTTCATTATCTTGGTAAAATTGTGTTGCCATTTCTGAAAAATTATCATTAGGAATAATTTCTCATATTTATTTTCTCTCAATGTATCACAAAAATTGATGTGTGAAATGTTTTTACCTAACTCATATTTTTAACTTTTTATGACTTTTCACTGGTCCACTTTGGCAAGGGATTGTGAAGAACAATTCTAGGTTTGCTAAATAATTAAGAGTAGAATTATATTTTGTTTGAACACCTTAATTAATGTTCCCTGTGTTCCATTCTCTGGTCGCTAGATAAATTTTCCAACAAAATCATAGATCCCATTTTCCCATAGACACCTGAAAGACTTGTGTGTTTCTTCTTCAACCATATACATTCTTTGGAAACTCATATTGTGTTAAATAATACAGCTCAAGTTCATTGTATTTGGAGAACTTAATAAGATCTACTATACTTACCGTAACATATGAACTATTCCTAACCTGCGCCCTATTGCTTATGCAAATTCTCAAGGCACTCGTGCTCCTACACACAACTCTATAACACACATTCCTAAACCTTAATTTTGTATTGTGTGAGTAGATTTTCCTACTCTATAACGCACATTATTGAACCTTAATTTTCTACTGTATGACTAGATTTTCCTACCCTGGACTATTTGGCAACCGAGTTTACATTTGTTTCGACAATAATCCACACTGGAAAATTTGTGAGTTATCATACCATTTACATTGATTGACTTGATTATTGTTGGAAGATTCTTTGTATTTATGAACAATAGCAAGGACGAACACGTTATGACAACAAATGTATGATTAAATTTGTACATGACCATAGATGTTTAGCCCACTTTTCGAAGAAAGGTGTGTGTGAAAGTTCCTTTAAAAGTATGAATAGCACTAACGACTTGAAGCTTATGTTTATGAGTTTAAATGATTAAATGGATAGTGAAATGATTAATTAAATGGATAAGTCAGTGAATCTACTTGTATCCTTCGAAATAGATTTCAAGATTTATTCATTTTTTAAGTTCCAACATCAGGACTTTGCTATTGGATTTGGATGTTTAGGATTATAGGTTCGATGGTTTTATATTGTGTATAAAGCCCAAGAAGATATATGAAGTAGGATATATATATTCAAATTATATATATTTAAGTTCAGAGATCTTAAATGTGACACTTAAATTGTTTAACAATATGCACAACTACATTAGTAAATATGGTTATGTTGATAGTGTTGGACTTGCCAACATTCATGAGAACACCTCGGTATGAAGTCTCAATTAGACCTCATAATGTTTGGTGTGGGAATCCCATCCGGTATGATGGCTCGGTTGCCATTGTCTTAAGGATTTTCCTCAACTCTTACTTGTCAGCATATCAGAGTGGTCTTCTTTGTCTTCGAGAAGTGAGGTTCACGTGTCTAGTGAGTGTAAGTGTCACTTGTGTCATTAGTTCTTTCACTGTAGAGGGAGAGGGTTAGAGTGAGTCCCAAGTTGGTTTGTATGAAGTCCCAACACACAACACAAAAGGACATGCATAGCTTTCGGAGGAGCAGTCCACACGGATGCAACAGTCACAACGTACAAGGTAAGCTAATATGTACAACACTCAATGGATGAGTTCGAACGAGTGCAACGGTTGTTACAATAAGCTTCATGTGAGAGGTCTGTCTGATGTCCATAAGAGTAGTCTACATGGGCGAGAGAATGTTAACAAGATATACAACATATTTCCATTAATAGATTATGTATTACAACAAATGAAATAGTTCAGATGTAGAACACAGGTTAAATCAACATGCATCACAAGTGTTAAAGATTAGTCTTAAAACAATTACAATTCATGTGTGAAAACTTTTTGGCCTGTTAGCAGGCTTCGCTTACTGAGTTAAGCGAAAGTTCCAAGACACATCGTTACACTATACATCACTAACCCCGAGTGAGGGTTGTTGGAGCCACTACTTAGTTCTCAAAGAAAAGATTACAGACTCTTTTGGCTATGTGGGAAGAGCTGAGGTGAAAATTCATTTGCATGTACAAATGAGGGGGTATTTATATCCAAGGGTGAAACTAACCCTTGTGGTTGTTCAACTACCCTCATGACCATTTGACTTCCATGACTTTTAGACTTATATGACTCTATGTTCATCAAATGAATGTCTTGGACTTCCACATTATATCAAATTTATCAAAAACATAACCCGTAGTAGAGATGTGGGTGACATGTCTCATGACATGACTTGACATGACATTGCTTGTACATTTGTGCTGCTGTTGGAATGCGTGTCGAGCTACAGTGTTGCTGGGTGATGGATGTCTTCATGGTGTAGCACATCTTCACCTTTGCATGGTGAAGTGCGCGAAGTCTGTAATGGTCTTTGGTTCGCTTGATGAAGCTTTCGCATGTTGCTCCTTGTTTGCATGTTGGAAGGCTTGACAGGCTCATTTGTTCGTCAAGAATGTTCGTCCATTCGTCCATTGGTGAGCACATATCTTTGCATGCATCGTTCATTCATCTGTTGGTGAACCTGTCCTTTCGCATTTGCTCCCTTTGTTCATCCCATTCATTGTCTTGCCATGTTAGTTGGTGTACCTGTACCTGCAGTCACTCATGACAAGATGACATCAAATCCAAAACCTCCTAGTCTACCATGACACATGATCATTTCGGATGCAGGTGACTGGGAGAGGCAGCAAGGTTATGAAGCAGGATAATGGCTCCAGGCATTGCTGATGAAAACTACTCAAGAGTCACTGAGTGATGGAGGTGGATAGTCCAAGTCGACAGTGACTGTCTGCGAGGTCTAACTCAGCTAGAAGGAAAAATTATGCAAAATTTGGGAGGGACAATCTGGGCTGCAGGAGGGAAAGGTAGGATGGATTTGTACAGTTTTCAGAACAAGTGGGCATTAGGGGCTGGAAGGAAAAATTTGCATAATTTTTTGGAGGAACAGGTCAGCCTGTAAGGATGGTCAGCACGTCGGGATTGCGCAGTTTTGGGGAGGAAATCCCTGGGATACTAGCAGCAAAAGCTACGCAATTCGCAGAGGCAACTGGCAATTGGTTGTTGGGTTCACTTGCAGCCAAAACTGCACAATTCCCAGAGGGAACTAGTAGTTAGCTTCTCTGTCAATGGCAGCAGAAATTGCACAATTCCTAGAGGGAACTGGCTGTGTACTACTAGGAGATGTTTGTAGGGGAAATTGCATTGAGGCTAGGAGGCCAACCTGCTAATCATCTTTGTGCAATTTCTAAGCTGAGAAGACTGTTGGGTAGCAAAAGGTCGAGTCATGAAAATTGCACAAATTTTGAGATGAGTAGTCGGTCAATTGTCGGGATGACTCACTGGGAAAACTGCACAATTTTCTGAGGGAGACGAGGATGGGCACTTGGTGACTGTTTGGCCTATCTGGACAATTTCCTCAGTCAGCTGAGCAAGTAAGGTTAGTGGCCTTGGCATAATTTTTTATGGGAGTCAGTCCTGTGGTGACTGCCAAGTCTGACTATCTGGGTAGCTAGCATGAGAGCTGATTGAATTCCTTGGGGGCAGCGCAGATTAAAAACACTAGCTTGGTGCTTCTATGTTATTCTAGTTGATAGTCGATCGAGTCGAGGGTGGGGTGATGGTCTCACTATCAGAGGGGATGTTTTTCGTTAGAAATTCAACAAAAATGGCTAAGTGTGTGAACAATTAAAAGATGCATAGGTGATCATACAAACACACACTGACATGACTCAACGATGAAACGACTCAAAGAACCTAGACACACATGTTTAACATGACTGACCGACAATGCAAGTGACAAGTGTGACACTCGTGATTGACCATTCATTGATCGAGATGATGCTTGCATGACAGTGAATGTGACTCTGTGTGTGATTGCGACAGATGCTTTCATAGCGAACACAACAAGCACATACGAAGCGAAGAATCAGAACATGGTCGTAAGCATGACTTAAACACCAGCATAAAGAAACTTGAATGAAATGATCAAGCAAGGCGGATGCAAGGACTCACACAAGCTCATGAAGTGAACCCAAGTGTGTGCAGTCATCAAGAGAAACGTCTCAAGCGAGGCTCTGAGTTGGGTGCAAGGCAAAATTTTGGAGGGTGGTTGTAGCCACTACAATAAGTTAATATAACCAATAGACATAAATAATATGGATTTAATATGATATTAATAAATATATAATTATAATAATATTATTATAATTATATATTAATTAATATCATATTATATTATTATTATTATTATTATTATTATTATTGATGATATTATCTATAATATAATATACGCAATGGAATTATTGATATTATAAAAGCCAAGGGATTTACTAAACCCAGGGGATTTATTTTAAAAACCCAAGGGATTAGTATTATAAACCCAAGGGATTAATATTCTAAACCGAAGAGATTATGGATCCAAGGAATTAATATTAAACCTTAAGATTAATATTATAAACTTGAGGATTAATTTTAAACCATGGAAATATAAAGCCTAAGATTAATATTATAATCCCAAAGGCATTATAAACCCAAGAGATCAATATTTAACCATAGGATTAATATTATAGCTCAAAGGAATATAAACCCTATGAATGATATTATAAACCCAAGTGATTAATAAACTCAATGGATAATTAATATTGTAAACCCAAGTGATTAATATTATAAACCCAAGGGATTATTAATATCTGTTAAACACACATGGTGAACGAGAGAAAATATGAAAGATAAAGCTTGCATTTCAATTTTATTAACAATAGATATACATTTATAGTACAATAAGGTGACCGTTGGGATTCACATCCCAAGGTCCCTTGGACTGCTTTGTCTCTTTAGCTTCCACACTAACCCATTTAGGATTAGGTGTCCAACATTCCCCCCCTTAATCCGAAGGGTTATGTATGAGTCCAAG
>APFE031721469.1:7440-53102 GCA_000404065.3 Pinus taeda | reverse complement strand
TTTGTCTCTGGCTACAACTCTGAAACTGGTGTGGCAGGTTGTGGCTCAGGCTCGCTTGATGTGGCTTTGAAGCTTGTAGATGACCATCTTTTCCCCCCCTGTCAGATACAAGGTGAGAAGATGGATAAAACTCAACTGCAAGATTGTTCAATACTCTGGAACAAGTTTTGACATGTGTTTGGAATATCTTCCTGGCTGTTGATGCCCATTGCCAAGAAGCGATCCATCCAAGATGAATCTTTGTTCTTACAAGACGTTTGTTTCTGAAGCATCTGTGTGAAGAATGGCTAGTTTTATGGCAGTTCGTACATGGATGAAGATCAAAACAGTGATCTTTCAGATGGCCAACTCGATCACAGTGTTGGCATTTCACGATCTGTTGTTGTTGCTGCTTTGGAAGAGGAGTAGAGTTTGGAACAGCTGAAGCTGAACTGTCATGAGGAGCAGGTGAACTGTCATAAATGAAACCAGCACTCTGAAACTGAATGGGCTTGGCATAGTCTGGAATATTGAAGGACAAGTCCTTGTCATATCCAAGACCAGTTCTGTGCTTGTTGTGGACAAGCTGTTCCCAAGGTTTGATGATGGGCTTGGGAAGTGCAGAATGAACTTCTGCATCTGCATGTAACCTTGCTATTTTGTTTGGTACTAAATCTGAATGAAATGTAACATGCTGCTGATGGGTGGTTGTCTCAATGTTTTGAACAAAAACAGGTTCAGAATGGTGTCTATTTTGATGTAGCTCTTCTTGCTGTAGCTGTGATTCAAGCTGCAAAAAATCGATGTTCTCTTGTGCATTTTGTATACATTTTTGAATGTCTGAAAGAGAATCTTTGCTTATTTCCACTTTGTCATCGACATTAGATTGTATCAAAGTATTTAATAAATCTAATACATCATAAATTAAATCCATTTTCTGGGCTTTAACAATCAATGTTCCAATCAACCAGCAGCAATCACTGTGATGCTAAAAGAACACTACTTTCATGAACCATACATACTTATGCAGTAGTGAATATAACAAGGAATCAACAACTCTGGAATCAGCAAGTCAATACCTCTTTTCTTCAAAGATATAATGTCACTATCTTCTCAAGAGCGGGTTTGATCCATATAGAGTTCAGATCAGGGTCTTAAGAGATGTTGAAATACCATCTCAAGTCAGTTGATGTAGCTACTAATCTGGAGGCTTTATCAAAGAAGTGGCAGCTGGAGATTAGTCAAAACGTAATGAATCAACGCATCAACACTGGAGATTTGGTAATGCAGAACTTTATTCATATAAACCAAGTGTATACTAACACATGAACTAATGTAACATAATCACTCAAATCAGAGCGTCGAATGCAATGATATTTTCATCCTCAAAATAAAGTTGTTCTAAGTGGTGCGTAGTGCCAATTGGGAGTTCGTAGAGCTTGTACATCCCCTAAAGTCATCACATCACAGCGTTGTTGTCATTGGTTCACTGGTTCACAGGACAACAAATTTCTTCAAATGGCAGCGAAGAGGCAAAGTCTGGGGCATGATTGACCATAAAAAACTGATGCGTAATCCAAGTGTCCTACTGGCTTTTATTATGTGTATTAATCTCTGAGGAAATCAGAGCATTAACCATCATAAAACAATCGAAGAGCTTGCTGCTTACTGTCTTTGATACCAAAAGAAGTGTTCTTAATGCTGACACTAGTTACTTTTGGCTTTATTCGTCTTCTTCATGTTTAAAGCCTCTTAATGATTTTGCTCATAGTATGATAAGAACCCAACTGAATATTTCAAATCCTTGCTTGTACTCAACGTGCTGACGCCAATGTCGAGGGTTAAAACATCCTCAAGGATCCTCTGATGTTTGGGCGAGAAGAAATACTTTACCACACCTTAGATCACCAGCATACAACTGTTTCCATTTAGGAAGCCCTAATTACTTTCCATCCTCAAAATTAACCCCTTTTTCTTCCATATTCTCGTCTTTAATTTCACCGTCGTTATTTTCTTCGGCATCATCTCATACGTTTTCCCCGTCTCCTTATACTACACAGAGCAAAAGCTTCCATATATGGCATTCCCCGTATGGGAATGGCGACGAGAACAAAAGTTCTGTTTCAGACAGGAATCCTGTTGTAACTATTGTTTTACTTGGATGGCCTGGTGCCAAACAAAAGCATTGGAAGAAGTATTCACATCACTTTTCTCAGGCCAAAAATCTGTTCACAAATATTAGAACAATTCTCACTGTTTCCGTCTCAGGCAGTAGCATGGCAGCGCCAATGCCACAGCTCAAATGCAGTCATCTCCTTCCCGCAATATCCAAGCGGCAGTCTGTAAGACAGATGAAGAGAACGAAGAGAGGAATTTACAAGCCCTGTATTCAAATGATTTCCATGACCAGCTCGACATGTATCGATATCTGATGGCGGCGGAGCAGAACCATCACGGCCCAGATTGGTTGGGGAGTTCGCCTTCCAGTGTCTCTTCAGTGCTCACGGTCATCACAGAAGTAAAGAATGGCAGGAGAGGGCACGATTTTTTGTTGGTGAACAAAATGGATAACGAAGAGGCCACCAAATGTTGAATGAGAACGTGAATCGCCGCAGGACTCTCACAGCAATACCATTCACAGCATCACAATCATTTTTTCGCTTCAGTTATATGAGGGTCAGATTCCTCAGCGTCTCGTGCGGGACGTTTCATGCAGCGAAGGCGGAGCTGAATGCGAACATGTGGGTTGGCAATAATAACAGCAATCACATTATGAGAAAAAGGCTCAGAGAATCGGTTCCTGATCAGCTCAGGAATTTTGTTTCTTTCGAAGGTGCCAATGCGAACACCTTGCTGAACATGCCACAGTCCAACGCCGAAGCGGTCTCCACCAGCCTATGCCTCTGCTTGGAAGGCAATAATACGTTAAATTCCACCAACGACAGAGAATTTACCGCCTGGAGGCATTATGTCAGAACATTAAGGGCAACGCTGGACAGTACAGCGCTTCAGAAGAGCAGGGCGCAAGTTACATAGCAGTATGGCAGCATTCTGTATGAAGCAGGTAATGGAATATGGAGCAGAGCGCAGGTACAAGGCGGGGATGGCAGAATTAATGGAGCGTTACAGAAGACTAGGCCAGCTCTAGTCATCACTATTCAAGGCAACTCAAACCAGTTGCTCAGGGAAAATAGGCCACACATCATGGCTCTGATACCATGTTAAACACACATGGTGAACGAGAGAAAATATGAAAGATGAAGCTTGCATTTCAATTTTATTAACAATAGATATACATTTATAGTACAATATGGTGACCGTTGGGATTCACATCCCAAGGTCCCTTGGACTGCTTTGTCTCTTTAGCTTCCACACTAACCCATTTAGGATTAGGTGTCCAACAATATCCATAAACCCAGTAAATTAATATTATAAGTCAAGGGATTATTAATATAATAAAGCAAAGGGATTAATAAACCCAAGAGATTAATAAACCTAAAGGATTAATATTAGAACCTAAGAGATTAGTGAGCCCAACTGATTACTAATATTATAAACCCAAGGGATTAATAAACTAAACGGATTAATAAAATTGAGGGATTGTTAATATTGTAAACCTAAGGGATTGTTAATATTGGAAACTTAAAGGATTATTAATATTATCACCTTAATATAATATTATACATACTAGCGATTAATATTATAAAACCAAGCGATTAATAAACCAATGTGTATTGCTATTTTAATCAATCCAAACTAACCAATACTGCAACCATTAATTGACAACCTAGGGTAGGTCTTCTTGTTTCAATGGAGTTCGCACTGTCCATGCTGATAGTGTTATGAAACCAGCACACAAAAATATAGAAAAGATAAATCAACACCTTAGAGTTCGGCCTCTTCGAGGAGGAAACCTTCTTTACATTACACAAAAGAACAATTCATGGATGATACAAATGACAAGGCCTTCTTTCTATATATAGAAGTCTAAGGGGTCATAATATAATGAGAGTCGACATAACAATAATAATGTAAAAGCACAATAATAACAATATGGGGACTACATGGGTACAACAATATAATAAGGGGGTTGTAATAATAATGATAAGGTGTTACACTAGTAGTATAGGAACCTAACATGCCCCTCTCCTTCAAAAAGTGTTGTCCTCAATGCTTGAGTAGTTCTTGATGCTTCTATATAAAATTCTTGTCCTCCAATGTGGAATCTTGAGTGGGTAAGTTCTTCCACTTGATGAGATACTCTGAAATTGATCGATTTCGTAGCTGTCAGGTTCTTGTTTCTGTGACTGCTCCATGTTCCAATTTGATTTTTCCTTCCTCATCAACGTCTGGCAATATTGTTTGAACTAGGATCTTCTGTAACTTTTGAATGAGTGGCCACACTTCTTCGTCCTTCTTTTTTTCATCACTTGCTTCCTTTATCCAATCTGATTGGATAATAGAAATAACACAAAACAATTCTTCCACATCCTCGTCCTTTCTTGAGAGTGCATCTGCAACAAAATTTTGCTTCCCTTTTTTGTAGATGATTTCAAATTCATAACCAAACATATTTGTGACCCATTTTTTCTGTTCTTCTAAAGATAATCTTTGTTCAAAAAATTATTTAAGAATATCATGATCCATTTTTACATTGAAGTGTCTTCACATTAGGTAAGGTTTCCATTTTTTAAGTTCATGTAGTATTTCCAACATTTCCTTCTCATAAATAGCTTTCCTGAGATGTAGCCATAAAAATACCCAATTTCCTACATCAAAAATTCTTTCACTGCGATGTTGATTTGCCTGTTGTTTCATTCGATTCTACACCAAAGTGGCTTTATCCTTTAAAAGTTGGAGAACTTGTTGTTGATGCTCGATGTGATCTTTCATTGCTTGAATATTTTTATTCTTGATATGTCCTTCTATCTTGAGAGTTTGCGGAGTGGTAATTTCTTCCAATGCATTACAAGATATGGTCAGATTCATTTCTTGATGCTCGATGTGATATTTCACTTCTTGAATATTTTTCTTCTTGATATGTCCTTCTATCTTGATAGTTTGAGGAGTGGTAATTCCGGCCAATGCATTACAAGATATGGTTAGATTCATTTCTTCTTTCTCGATGTGATCTTTCAGTTCTTGAACCTTTCTCTTCTTGATATGTCCTTCCATCTTGAGAGTTTGAGGAGTGGTAATTCTTGCCAATTCTTTAAAAGATATGGTCGGATTCATTTCTTCTTTCTCTGGTGTTGGTTGATGGTGTATATCCTCCTCTTTTGATGTTTCCTGATCCTTTTCTTCCTCCTCTTAAAAATCAATGAAAAATAATTTCTTCTGAGCACACTTATGACCTTTAATGTATTTGTTATCACAATTGTAACAAAGCCCTTTTGCTCTTTTTTCTTCCAATTATTGTGGTGTCAACCTTGTAGGTTTTGGAAGGCTAGGAGAAACAACAGTTCCATCATTATAGTTGTGACGGGTAGACTTCCTTGTTGCCATAATTTTCCTTTCCACTTTTCTTTCCAACCTGAATGCATTCTCCAATGAATCAGGTTGCCAAAGATGAACCTCATGTTGAATGTTATCCTTTAAAGTCTCTATGGAGACATCAATCCTCTAATTCTCTGGAATATCATTTTTCCTTATATTCAATTTTTGAAATTCCTCAATGTGATCTACCATTGAACACTTTTGTTTGAGATTTATGAATTGGCTAAAAAAGGTGTTTCTCTATGTATCCTCATAATGTGCTATCATTTCCTCCATGAAATTTGACCACGTAACAAGTAGTTTACGAGAAAAAAGCCCTTTACACCATAAAAAATGATCTGGTTCGAAATATGAAGATGCAATACATACCTGTTGTAACAGTTGCACTTCAGGTAGATCAAAATATTGCTCCATCTGTTGTATCCAATTTAACAAATCATTTCCATCAAACTTCCCCATATCGCCTTTTCTTGATTTTAGGAGCTCGATCTTGAAACGACTGTAACTATGTCCTTTCAGATCTCCAAGTTATTAAATTGTCTTTTTCAGTAGCCCTATGAGTCCTCTTTCTAAGCCCGCAAGTTTGATCAGAATTTGATTCTCCAAGAAAGAGTTATGCCCAATCTCCTAAGATGACATAATTATATAATGTTTCCGTAGAGAAAACTTGTACGACGTGCCATGTGTGACTATTTCGACCTTTGGATCTAAAAAATATACAAAAAAAGCTACAGTCTGTCCTCTTTCTATAACTTCTTATGAAATTTCAATTTGTTGCTTAGAGAGAAGGTTACAACGATTTCCCCAAGGTCACCTATTTAGAATGTAATTCGGGAGTCTGCAAAAGCCCTAAGTTCCTTAGATTATATCTGTGAACATATAGTGAGACAATATCTGAGATTTGGACCCAAGCTTCGCCAAGATTTCAGCTCAAATGGGTTTTAATTTCAGAATCTTAACCTTCGTAGAAAAGATATTACGGCGAAAATTTGATGATGACCTATTTGAGATGAAATTCTAGAGCTTGCAAAAACCTTAAATTATTTAGAACATATATCCAAAAATATAGCAAGACAAGATCTAAAATTCAGACCTGAGGTCCAGACCGATTCCTTCTCAAATGGGTTTTGTTTTTAGCTTCTATCACTTTCTAGCGTAAACATTATAGTGAAAATTCCACAATGACGTGTTTGGAGCAGCAAAACCCTAAAATCCAAAGCTCTCATACCAAATGTTATGAAACCATCTCACAAAAAGATAGAAAATATAGATCAACGCCTTAGAATACAACTTCTTTGAGGGGGAAACCTCCTTTACATTACACAAATGAAGAATTCTTGGATGATACAAATGACAAGACCTCCTTTCTATATATAGGAGTCTAAGGGGTCATCATATAATCAGAGCCGAAATAACAATAATAAAGTAAGTGCACAATAATAACAATATGGGTACTACATGGGCACAACAATATAATAAGGGAGTTGTACTAGTAACAATAAGGGGTTACACTAGTAGTACGGGTTAATATTATAAGTTAAGGGATTATTAATGTTTTAAAACTAAGGGATTCTTAATATTGTAAACCTAAGGGATTGTTAATATTATAAACTTAAGGGATTTATAATATTATTACCTTAATATATTATTATACATACTAGCGACTGATATTATAAAACCAAGGGATTAATAAACCAATGTGTAGTGCTATTTTAATCAATCCTAATTGACCAATACTGCAACCATTAATTGTCAACCCAGGGTAGGTCTTGTTGTTTCAATGGAGTTCGCACTGTCTGTGTCGATACACTACAACCAAGAATGAAAAATAAAAAGAGAAAGTAAATAATGTCGTTGAATCAATTGCAGAAATATAATCATTCAGGTAGAAGTTAAAACACTCCATAGAAATGAAATCACACTTCACAATTATCAGAGCGAGGGTGCACCACACAGTAAACTAATAACTACACCAGCTGGTCACTACCATTTGGTTTAATCAAACCGGTGCAGTAGCATAATATAATCTAGAACTCAAACATATGTATTTTACAATTTATACAGCAACAGAAGAAAACCATACAACAATAAAAGAAACAATAATATACAACTACTTCTACCACGGCAGTCCCTGCTAAAGAGGAGAGCCCTTCCTCCCTAGCAGAGGCACATGAATAAACATGAGATTAGTAAGAGAATCAGATGAGGAATAGTAACAACATCATCGTAGTGCCTTCAATATTAAAAATAATTCATATTTATAAGAGCAGAGTAATAATGATTTTCTCTATGCCATCCCTGTACATGAGAAATCGAGTTCCTTTTATAATTATTACATACCCAAAATCAGAAATAGATTACTCATGAGAATCTCATGATTCTAATGTTGGTCATAAAAATAGAAGTAGTTATAACCTGTTTCTAAATACAAATGCTTCTTAGATACATTGGTTAAGATCACAACCATTTGGATCTGTTACCTCTAAATAAAAAATTCATAACTCCCAACAGTTGTTGTATGGAATACTACCCACAACTTTGTGAACTACGGTGCAGTAGCATCCTATAGTCAAATGACGGTTCGGGATGTAACAACAATCACTAGCTAACAACATCCTTTGTGTAACAAAGGTCAAACAACACGTGGTGTAACAACAACACCTGTAACAACATGTTGGGAACAGGATCCCCTAAAGGACAGTTTTGGGGCTAAAAGCCCATGTTTTGGTAAATTTTTGTAATAAAATTGTAAAGACTTTGCATTTTGTGGTCGCGAAGCATGAAGGTGTCATAAGTCATAAAGGGTTGTCCACCCTTAGTTTTGTAAAGTAAAGTCGATTGTAAAATATCTACCCATGGTCTACGGACCATAGGATTGTATAAAAAGAGCTAAGGTGTAAGTAGTTTGACAGTCGTACATATGGAGAATAATGAGTAAGAGAGTCCTAGCTCTAAAGTAAGAAGTCTAAGTTTCAAGTTGTAGTGTAGGTAGACGCTCTACAGTTGAGTGCGCAGAGGCCTAGGGTGGAAGTCCGTAGCTGAGTGCACAAACCCCTGCAGCTGTGTGCGCAGGGTGGATAGAGTCTATAATTGCTTGAAGATATCAATAAAGAGAATTATTCTACAATTTTTGTGTCTTTGTTCCAATTAATGCATCTTTTCATTTTATGTATGAATTTCCTTTATAATGCTTATATGGTGCGCGGATGAATGTAATTGTATTAGATAACTGAACGCAAATAAGAATATATGATTACGTGGTGCTAACTATGAGTAATTAATAAGACAAGTAAGATTCTTAAGATAACTTGACAATCTGAGCAATACGCTACATTAGCAGCATGAAAGTATCTGAATCGAGGGTTAGGGTTGCACGAAGGTTAGTCGTACCCTTTCACAGAGGTATCGATGGGAGGAATAAGGGGTTAGGTAGACAGAGCCCTAGAAGTAAGTGACATGTGCGAAGGCAGGAATAAAAGGAATAAAATGACATCACAACCATCTGAGTGTGCGAAAACTTGGTTCCAGCATCCCCTCATACTGCTTTGGCTGAGACTTTAGTCCATGCTTCGTAGGCTGATGCCGAAAGGGCCAATAGTGTAGGGATTTGTTTGGCTAATTAACGTTGAACCTGGGTCAGTCCCCATCAAGCTAAAAAATGGTTCCATTGCCAAGAACAGAATCTGCATGAGAGATGTGTGATGTCGTGTCACTTGTATCCAACTAAGAAAGAGATTGAAGACTAGTTGGATAGGAAGATCCACGAATTTTCAGCACAGGAGAACAAAAACTTGCGACTGACAAGGGAACAGTGGTTGGGCAGATACCTATATACAGAGATCCACGAAATCATTTTCTGCTCCTCTCCGATTGAGCTATACGAGTGGATTGTGAAGCTAGCAAATAGCCAAGGAAGGTTGAAACTTGACTGTCCTATTGTTTGGACCCTGAACGTAGTATATAATTTCGAAGCATCTGAGGACAAGATCGCCCATGCTGTCGATCATTGGCTCAATCGTGTCATGGGAGGATTTGTGACTAAATTCATGGTCGACAGCTCAGTCAGCTACAATGAGGTGGAGTGCTGATTTTTAGAAGTAGCGCGAGGTAAGTACGTGAAAACATTGAATACCTGCATTAAAATGTTATTGTGCAAAAAATGGATTTTACAGCTACCTTGATGTTCTAGGCTATGAAAAGTGGAAAACTTACAGGAACGAAGAGAAAAAGGGTCCTGAATATAGTCTATTGATTTCACCTCTACGAGGTCACAAAGAGGGAACAACGCAGGTTTCTCCACGAAGTGCTATTCAGTTAATAAGACAAGGATTCCCGCAATTTCCACCTCCACCGACACCACCACCAACTTCACCACTATCACCTGCGACTTCGCTCATACCACCTCCACCTCCACCGTAGTTTAGTATGGCACATTCAGTGAAGCTACCTTTTTTCAAAGGCTTTGGGAATGAGGACCCAAGCCAATTCTGTGTTAGGTAAACTTGACTCAGGATAGAGCCAAAGTTGACCAGGTTAAACAGTGATGGTTTTGGGGCACATAGTATTGTGCACCCATAGTATTCTGCCCGTGGTATTATATGTAATGGAGCTTATAAAAGGCTGGAAGGACTTCATTGTAATGTAAGACCTAGAGGTGAGCGGTGAAGGCTCACTTGGTCGGATTGGCTAGGGTTTTGGCCAATGCTAATAAGATCTTATTAGGTTGGGTTTTTCCCAGGATTTTGGGTTTTCCCAGATGAACATTTGTGTTTATGTGTTTATGGTTTTCGCTGGTTATTTTTATATTTATTCCTCTCAATAATTATTTTTGTTATGCAGTAAATTTCTTAACCACTGGTATCAAGCCAGATATTGGCTTCAAAGGGATTCTTTGATGCCAGGGGTTTATAGTGCCTGATGAGATCAATGCAGCCTTTTTACAAATCTGGGTCTAGAAAATAATGGTGGAACAATCATACGCGAAATAACCTTGAGGAGAATGTGTAAAAGATAGTGCCGTAACTACCAGGGATCGCAGTGAATTTACTATATTTACCGGTTTGGAACATGCTGACGAATTGTTCAAGATTCATGCAACTATTTAAAGAAGGTTAGCAGAAGAAAATTGTTCATGCGGCTTCGAAAATTATTCGTTTTCTGCTACGTGAGGCCACCGGTGATGGAATCTACGAGGTTCTCGTTGGGCTCGCAGTTGGATCAGTTTGATAGAAGTTTTTGAGCAAATCAAATTAAGAGAGGATGGATCATAATTGCAGCAACAATAAACAAAAAGAAAAAATTAATGAAGTCAAAATTATTGCATGTAAATGGGCATACTACTGTAAGACCTGGTAAGGCATGTGTACCCCTCAGTGATCACCGATAAAGTCTGGGTTAGACCTAGGTGATAGGGGGGATGTCGGGTTAACAATACCCCGGGTAAAAAACTCTGAGGGGGGTAAGAGCTAGAGTGAGCGGGATTGTCTCACTTAGCAGGTTTGGCTGGAGTTAGTCAAGGAACCCCAAGTCAAGTTTAAGGGGGGAATTGTTAGGTAAACTTGACTCGGGATAGAGTCAAAGTTGACGAAGTTAAACAGTGATGGTTTTGGGGCACATGGTATTTTGTACCCATAGTATTCTACCCATGGTATTATATGTAATGGAGCTTATAAAAGGCTGGAAGGACTTCATTGTAATGTAAGACCTGGAGGTGAGTGGTGAAGGCTCACTTGGTCGGATTGGCCAGGGTTTTGACCAATGCTAATAAGATCTTATTAGATTGGGTATTTCCCCGAATTTGGGGTTTTCCTGGATAAACATTTGTGTTTATGTGTTTATGGTTGTTGGTGGTTATTTTTATATTTATTCCTGTCAGTAATTATTTATGTTATGTAGTAAATTTCTTAACATTCTGGTTCATTGTAAAAGATGTATGGGAAGCTCAAGGCGTTACAAATGATAACATGAAGAGGGTGACATTGGTTAGTGCTCTATAGGATCATGCGATAACCTGGTACATCAAGTACTCTAATGATAACCCGAATGCTAAAGTCCCAGACATCTATACTGCGTTAAACAAAGAATTGAGTAGGCCTAAATCTGGATCACAGTCTATTATTGGATTCAAGGAAATCACGATGTAGCTAGGCAAGACACCTTGGGAATTAGATGAGAGGTTGAAGTGTAAGATCCGTGAAGCTAACATGAACATAACAAACAGACAACATCGTGAATAGTTTGTGGCTTCGCTCCTATCACACTTAAGGGTTACGCTCTCACAGCAGAAGATACAACTCAGGTAGAGGCCTTGGAGATTGCCATGAGGCTGTATGAAACACCGATGCAAGATCCAAATTTGGGGGATTAGTAGATCCATGCGCGATTGAAAAATCTTTGCCTTGAGAAGAAAAGTTAGAAGCAGGACAGAACAGTTCAACCAGAGGTGCACGAAGAGGTATGGTGTCTGAAATGCAAGAGTCAGGGGCATGACAAAGACAATTGATTGGTCTTTGCAAACTATATTGCAGGAGGAGGAATAATTCCTTTGAGACCGGAAGCTCAGGCAAGACCGAGCACGGGGCCTGCATTGTGGTCCACTATATGTCATGTAGTAGGAAAACATGCCAAGGATAGCTGTCATTTGTTGCAGAAGTTTGTACAGACACTACAAAAACTGTTCTGCAACATCTGTAGGTTGGTAGGAAATGATGAGCATAACTGCAGAAGCTATGAATTGATGATGGATAGAACACTGTTGTAGCTCTGATACCACTTGTTGTAGATCTAACCCAAAATATTATAGATCTGATATGAAAATGTAAGATAATGCAAATAAAGCCAAGAAATAAGATAGAAATGCTTCTTTATTATCAAAACCCTTATGGTAGGGCAACACCATACATTCACTCCTTAAGGAAGGAGAATACTCCACAAGCCATATGCTTGTTCATACAAGAATACTTCTCTTCATATCCTCCATGTGGAGTCTCTAGCCTCTATATAGGCCTCATACATACAATACCATGCATCATTACCATGGTTTACTCATACCATCAACTAATACCATGGGCCCATTACATTATTCTTAACTACTTGTGGTCCCTTACATGACATGGGTTAACCACCTTATTTATTACTTTGGCCCATATTATTACCTTGGGTACCTCCCTCGGTACCCCATATTACCCCCCCTAGGTACATAACATTCCACCCCCCTTAGCATGTTTCGTCCCCGAAACATGAGAAGAACACAAATAATAAGATCTACTCAAAAGAGTAGTCCACTGATACCAAGCATGTGCATCTAGCCATCCAAGAGAAAGGTGAACCCTCGATCTCGCTGGTGCCTCGCTCGCTTGAGATGGAAGTTGACCGTGGCCTCTCTTCTGTGTTGATGTGTAGTAGGTGGATCGTCTCTCCTTTGTATCCATCTTGTGGGTGTTGGTGTCCTTGTGACTAACTAGTTGCCATCTTGATGGTTGTCTTGCGGGGTGATGTGGGTGATGATATGTTGAATTTTTAACCCACGGTGTCTTCTGCTTGACTTCACCCTGCTGTGGTGCCTGTTGTGGTGTCTTCTTTTTCAATATGACTTCAACCACTGATTCCTCCTCTGATGTATCAGCACCTGTAACCGTTTCTGCTTCAGCCTCTGTTTGTGTCTGATTGTCGACCATCAACTGCTCATCATCTGATATGTCAGACCCTTGAACATCTTCTGCTTCAACCTCCTTGGACTCTACCTGCTTATTAATGGAAATATCCTGTAATGTAATTTTCTTCTTTTTATACCAGAGCTTCAGGAATTTCTTCTGCACATTAATATTGATAGTACTTACTGATTCCATCCAAGGGTATCCCAAAACAACATCTATGTTATCCATATCTGAAGCATAAAAATCACTATGCAACACATACTTATCCATTGAAATCTTCAAATCCTTGTACATTTGAACATTCTCATCATCAACTTGTATATTTTCAATGTTTTTTGTTGGAACTTGCAATTTTTTTGCCAAATTATTGATGAAATTATGCTTGCAACTAGGATTTATAGAAACAATGGTCTTCTCTTTCTGAATCAATCCATGAACCTGCAATAAGGATATACCAGTAGGAAATAACCCCATATGTTTCTCCTTAGTTTCCTTTTTTTTTGTAGCATAAGACCATTTGTCCATAAAGAGTTTTTCAAATTCTTCATCCGACAAGTCTTCCGACTGTTTGATTCTTAGCGATCTCCACCATCTGTCGGCATCCTCTTGCAAATTAAACTGTACTATAGCCTTCCAAAATATCCCATAGTTGAGCTTGATTGTTTGTAGGAATTCTTCAATAGTAGGACCATCATCTTTTCCAGTAAAATGTAGAGTCGTCATGAAGAGGGTTTTGAGAAAAACTCTATGACTTGGCGAAAATTTGAAATTGTCACCGTTTCGTCAATATTGCTCAGAATTCTTATTATGACCTGTTTTCAGAAATGGAACAATCATTCTGCATCTACCCATGTGATAGAAATCCTGATCCAGGCACTAGAATTCCAGATCTACGCTGCTACTCTCCCGCCGTCACCCAAAATTTCTGAAAAAAGAGCTGATTTTAAATTAGCGATATCTCCCTCATCTGGACACCGATTTAATCCAAATCTACAATTATATTTTGCAGATCTGGTGCCAAGAGGTCTAGATCTGCGCCGAAAATTCACTGCCCCGAAAAATTGTCTACAACCCTACTGATTTTTAGATCAACGATATCTCCTTCATCCGGACTCCGATTTGACCGATTTTTTTTTTTTAAATCGGCTATTTTTTCACAAGGAATACAGATCTGCAATCATATTTTTCATATCTTGAACCAAAACGTACATATCTGATCTGCAAACTCGCCGCCCTTGAAATCCTGCAAAAAGTAAAAAAAAATCTCCACTTTTATGCCCAAGAAAGTGCTTTGATACCACTTGTTGTAGCTCTGATACCACTTGTTGTATATCTAACCCAAGAATATATGATCACAGAAATAACCCAATAAATAACAAGATCGAAATAGATAGAAATGCTTCTTTATTATCAAACCCTTATGGTAGGGCAACACCATACATTCACTCCTTAAGGAAGGAGAATACTCCACAAGTCATATGCTTGTTCATACAAGAATAATTCTCTTCATATCTCTCCATGTGGAGTCTCTAGCCTCTATATAGGCCTCATACATACAATACCATGCATCATTACCATGGTTTCCTCATACCATCAACTAATACCATGGGCCCCTTACATTATTATTAACTACTTGTGGTCCCTTACATGACATGGGTTAACCACCTTATTTATTACTATGGCCCATCCCATTATTACATTATTACCTTGGGTACCTCCCTCGATACCCCATATTACCCCCCTAGGTATATAACATGTTGTTTCTCATTAAACTCAGTTGTTGTTACATTTTCCTAGTCGTTGTTCCATTTCTTATTTGCTGTTCCATTTCCTGTTATTTGCGTTATTATTGCTTTGGTGTGCAGAACGATCTGAGATTGTAGTGGGCATTGACATTCACTGTCTGGTCCCCATATCAATGATCTGTTCCCTAATTTCCTTTAGTTCCATCATTTTACCAAGGGATGAGTTACTGTTACTGAACCCTTGACTGATAAATTGCTTAGTTTTCTGAATGCATGGTTTAGTCTTTAAAGTATTTTGCTGTAAGTAAGCATCCGTTTACTGTTGTATTTTGAGCACTATACTACTAGAATTACTCTAGCAAATGACAGCCTCAAACTGAGTACACTCTTTGAAATAACAAATCGTTCCTGGATTAACAAGTTAATGTGAGGTAATTAGAGGTGAAAAAGACCCTTTTTACGACTCGACAAATGCCTCCTATACTTGAAACGAGGTAAGTAAAGTAACCAATTTTGAGGACTGTATTTGAAAAATTCAACAATGATTTCATGATATTTTGTAGAAAGTTTCCAACTCCAAGTACAAGTAGATACACAATCCACTGGGTTCCACATAACTCCAAGTACAAGTAGATATACAATCCATTGGGCTCCACATAAGTTTCAAGTTGGTGACGAGGTATGGTTGGACTTGCATAAAGGGAAATTGACAAACCCTTATAAGAAGCTCATACCACTTTGACACAAGCCTTACGCCATCACTAAGGCTACAAGTGATAATTATTTTGAAGGTAGCTATAAGGATTTATATTACTTCAAAGGGATATGTTAAGATGTTTTATGCCTAATGAGGTACATGTCTAGAAAGAATTCCATTAAAAAATAAAAAAGATTATCACAGCATTACTGACCTAAATTATTGTGATATTATACTTGAATGAAATTAGATAACTACACCAGAGATTTTAAAAATTCTGATTTTCAAGTTTATTATACTAAAGTATGTCATTGTGACTAAATTTTTAAAATATTACACCACTCTAATATTATTTCTCTTATTACTAAATTTTTAAATATTATCACTCTAATATTATTTTTCTTACATGCTCCAAGTTCGAGAGCTTATGTGTATGAGAATACTTTTATAGGTCGGCCATATCTTTTCCTTGCTTGTTTTACAGTCCTCGCTACCTCATATTTCCATAACCCAAAATGTTTTTCTGTCCATTTGGGAGATGAAATTGCTCCACCGCGGGGGGAGCAGGAGGGGGACAGGGTGGACATGTTACACAATATTTTGTCATTGTCCATGTACTCCTCATTCCATGATCCTGGAGGACCTCTACAATGAACCCTACATGCTTCCCCTTCATGAAGAAACTCCCATTGTGTCCCTCCTTATGAGCAGAACAATTCCCTTTTGCATCATTTCCCAAAAATCTTCTGTTTTTCCCAGTTTACAAGACCAACGCTAATGCATATTCATTGTATAACACATGAAGATGCCTCCTATACTTGGAACGAGGTAAGTAAAGTAATTTTGAGGAACATATTTGCAAAATTCAACAATGATTTCATGATATTTTGTGTTGGGTAGTGGAGGTCCCATGTAACAGTTTTGGAGCTTAAAGCCTATAAGTTAAGATGAAAATATTGTAAAAATCCGGAATATGTGGAGAGTGAAATGTAATAGGTCGAGTCAAAGGGTTGTCCGCCCAAGCAATAATATAGAATAATGGGAAGTAAGTCGGCCTGCCCATGGTTCGCGGACCATGGGAAAGTATAAATAGAGCGAGGCTCTAAGGGTAGAAAGTAGTTTTTTTGGATTAAGTGCTATGGGTGTGTGAAGACAGTATAATCTACGTCTATAAGTTCGAGTCAAGGGTGTTGGTGGGTAGTTAGAGGCTCTATAGTTTTGTGCGTAGAGGCCTGGTAGAGTCCGCAGCTGTGTGCATGGACCCCTGCAGCTGAGTGCACAGGGAAGATCTGGATGTATTGGTGAAAGAGTTGAATAAAAATAACTTGGTTCTGAAATACTGTGTTCAATCTAAAAGATTGTGGATTTGGTTAACTTATGGTTGATATATCTGTTTGATTTATGCGCTTATGCTTATATTATGAGTTTATGAAAATCTATAACTTTTCTGGGTGCACACATTGGTTATCTCTATTGAATGTTTGCTTAAAGACCATAAAAAGTAGATCTGATCTATAACAATAATAAGCATTAAGGAATTGCCTTGTTCTGGATCTAAGCGGAAGCAGAGTGGCGCGAGGCCACAGAACGGCACTCGAACCCTCCAAACCACATCAAGACATCCCAAGGGTGCAGAAACCTGGTTCCATCACCCTCCCCTGCTACCTCGGGTGAGACCTCAATCGGCACTCTGCGGGCCAGTAGCTGCAAGATTTGTTTGGCTAAATAACTTTTCTGAACCTGGGTCAGGGCCCAATAAGCCAACAAATGGTTTCGTTGACGGGACCAGATCTGCCTAAGGGATTTTTTGATGTCGGGAAACTGGAACCCTATGGAGAAATAGTTTGAGGATTGATTGAATCAGGAGTGGTATGAGTTCATAGTACACTGACGCGCAAACTAGAGGTTAAAAATGACAAGCGTGATCCAGTTACCAGTATTCAAAGGAGCAGGAAGTGAAGATCCAGAAAAATTTTGGTTCATGGTGATGGTGGTATGGGAAGTGCACGGAGTTACGTATGATAAAATAAAAAAGGCTACCTTAGTTAGCGCACTGCAGGACCAAGCACTGACATGGTATATAAAGTACTCAAATGATCACCTAAATGCGGGAACAACGGAGATCCGGGCTGAATTGAAAAAAGAATTTAGTCAGCTGAAATTAAAAATGCAGTTGATCATATGGTTCAAAGAGATTGTGATGATGCTTGGTGAAACTTTATGGGATCTAGATCAGAGGTTGAAAATTTCAATCTGTGAAGCACACATGACGCTGTCAGATGCCCAACATTGTGCATGGTTTGTGGTGTCATTAACGCCACATCTGAGGATGGCTCTGTCACAGCAAAATATCTCAACCCAAGCTGAAGCATTAGAGACAATGATGAGGTTGCACGAGACTCCGATACATGATCCTAGGTTGGGAGTTCAGCAGATCCACCTGTAATACAAAACCTGTGTTTAGAAATGCAGAAGTTAAAATAAGAATAGGCACCCTGCCCAGAAGCCTAAGAAGAAGTGTGGTGTATAAAGTGTAGAAGCCATGGTCATGATAAAGATCACTGTCTGGTATTTGTAAGCTATGTGGCCATGGGGGGACCAACACCGTTGCGACTAGAGTTGCAAGCAAGGCCAAGCACAACACCCTCTCTCTGGTGTGCAATCTGTCAAGCGAGAGGAAAGCACAACACAAAAACTGTCATCTACTACCAAAATTTAACCAACCCCCAACAACTATTTTGCAAATTTTGCAGATCGGTGGGCCACGAAGAATGAGACTGCCATGGTTATCAATTATTGATGGACCAGTCACCTGCCTATAGAATGCAGACTGAAGCACGAGGTCAGGATCCAACCATGGCGATAGCACGCGATGGGTTCCAGGGACGTTGACAAGGACGAGGAGGAATGGGACCAGGAAGAGGTCATGGGAAACTAATCTATTACAACTGTGGAGGACCAGGACACTACGCACAGGATTGTACCAACCTAACCAGAGTATCATGTCCTTATTGTGATCAATTCGATCACGAACTGATAGATTTCGCCACACTGGTAGCGTAGATTTGTGAGAAAAGGGCAGCACAACCTACGGTAACATAGAACATCCAAATGATGAGGTCTGAACCGCGCGAGGAAGACCCCAACGTAAACATGGTGCTCAAAAATGGCATGGTCACAGGGGAGGATAATGGGAAAATAACTAAGGAAGATGCAGGGGTTTGCAAGGAGACATGTCTAGAAGCTAGGGAGAGCTTCACGGAGGTCTCTACCCCAGGTAGTAGGGATCAACCTGAGCTAAAAAGGGATCCCTCGATGTTGACTAACTTTTTAGTGACATGCATGAAATTGCTTCATGACAATAGGGCGGTTAAGGGCTTAAAAGAATTGATAAATAGGTGCGCAGGGTCGAGTGAACCTCACGTGGTCCGAAAATTGGGAAGACATGCGTCGTGGACTGGGCGGGAAATGAGATTAATGGTGCAGATTGGAGATTATGAGATGGATCAGGTCATTCTAGACCTAGGCTCAGATGCAAATCTACTACCTAAACAAACTTGGGAGTGCATGGACAAACCCACACTACGATGGTCTCCTATTCAATTGTGGATGGCGAACCAATAGAAGATCCTGCCCATGGGAATACTGCAAGGAATTACGGTAGATATTAAAGGCGTGAGCACCTGGATGGACTTTGAAGTTATTGAAATCACGGATGAAAGTAGCCCTTACCCTATGTTGTTAGGAATAGACTGGGCCACTGATATGAATGGGGTTATTAATTTAAAGAAGTGGAAAATGATATTTGAGAAGAAGTCACTCCACATAGTCATTTCGCTAGATTCGGCTGAAGGACCGCACTACACTGAACCCGTGCGCAACGAAGAAAGTGACGATGAATTAGATTGTATCTACAAAATTTTTGCACAAAAGCAAGAGTGGGTCAAGCCAATAGAGGAAAGGAGAATATCACGGGGCCATGCAGAGTCCTGCACCGAAGTTTCAGATGAAGAAGACGAGCAGTGGCATAACTGGTTGAATGAAGTAACCATGTTACACTGCAATATGATGACTAAATCATTGTATTGTGTTAGAGCTCAGGATCGCGAACTGCCGGTGTATGATGGGCTGACAGTAGTAGATGAATTCCTAACCCAATTTGAAAGCATGGTACCAGAGCACCAACAATTTGATGCGTTGAGATTAGCATTACGCGCAATGCCTGCAGGATGGTGGGGCACACATGAAGGAACTTTCGAAGATTGGCGCGGCTACAGGCACATGATGCAGATAAGATTTGGGAAGCTGCAACTATGAATAACTGAGAAATACAATGGACTTGATGAACCGTGCATGCACCTTACCAGATGGATCAAAGCCTATGGAGAAGAACCTCAATCGGAGTCAGTACACTTATGCTATCATACCCTGGATGTCATTCCAAGGAACTGGTATACTGAAACAGAGCTTCGACATGGCACAGGCGAGTGGGATATCTTGTGCGAAGGGTTTCTGTCAACATTCCTCTTTAAAGATCAATGATTGGATACTATGGATGATGTGTTGTAGCTTGTGAAGGCCACTATTTTCAAAACACCACTGGAACCAGAAGAAACCGTGTAGCCAGACTGGTCGCAACAGTTGAGGCAGGCCCTGGAATATTACAATGTGCAGGTAGAAGATGATGAGGATGACCCTAGAAATACCAATATTCTGGAAATAGAGGGGAGTCATGATGTGCGCAGACCCGCAATCAAAGATCCAAACATCACCGTGTTGTTGAAAATGAAACAAGTAAATATCGAAACAGAGGAAGAGCCAAAGTATGCAACTCTTGGGGACTACTGGGACGATGTCACAGTGGAAAAGGTCGTCGAGTTGCTTTGAGAATATCAAGATTTATTCCCAACAAAAATCACGGAGTTAAAAGGGATCCTTGGTGACCTGGGAATGATGAAGATAAACTTGAAGACAGATGCAAAGTCAGTTAAGCAGCGGCCTTACCAATTCAATCCAAAATACAAAGCGAAGGTCTGCGAAGAGTTGGACAAGAAGCTTTCAACATGAATAATAGAACCATTAGAGGAGTCCGACTAGGTAAGTCCTATGGTTGTGCAGGAGAAGAAATAGAAGGGCGAAATTCGCATCTGCATGGATCTTAGGAAGCTCAATGATGCATGTGTTAACGATCCATTTTCGACGCCCTTTACAGATGAGGTACTGGAAAATGTGGGTGGACAGGAAGCCTACTCCTTCACGGACAGTTTCTTGGGGTACCACCAAATCAAGATCGCACCAAAGGACAGGAGTAACATAACCTTCCCCACTGAATGGGGTTGTTTTCAGCATACGGTGATGCCCTTTGGACTAAAGAATGCACCGACAATATTCTCCCGCATTATGGTCGCTGCATTCAAGGAATTTATACACAGGTTCTTAGAGGTATATCTTGATGATTAGACCATATTCGGGCTAGTTAAGAAACATATCACGAGATTATGGTTAATGCTGGATACTTGCCGACAGCACCAGATTGCGCTAAACCTAAAGAAGTGTACTTTCCTCATTCCCTTCGGGAACCTTCTTGGCCATGTAGTTTGTAAGCAAGGTCTGATGGTGGATCCGGAAAAGATCATTGTCAAACACTGCAAGCACTTCGAAGTGTCAAACAACTACGTGCTACACTAGGAAACACTGGTTACTTTAGGAAGTTCATAAAAAGCTATACATAGATCACAGCACCAATGGAACAGTTGCTGAAGAAAGATGCTACTTATTGCTTAAATGAGGAATGCAACAAAAGTCTGGAAATGTTGAAGGAGAAAATGGCATTAGCCCCTATATTGGTCTTTCCAAAATGGGACATCGAATTTCACATGCATGTCGACGCATCGTGTATCGTGTTAGGTACGATACTCACTCAAGAAGGAGTGGAAGAAATTGATCACCCGATTGTGTTCGCAAGTCGACGATTGTCAAAAGCTGAGAAGAACTACTCCACTACTGAGCAAGAGGGATTGGTGATGGTATACGCACTCTAGAAATACTGCCACTATCTGCTTGGAGGACACTTTAATATGTATACTGATCACTCTACACTAAAATACCTAGTGAATAAGGCTTTGTTGGGGGGGAGCATTTGTCAGTGACTGCTACTATTTCAAGAATATGATTTCGAAGTCGTCGTAAAGCGGGGACATCTAAAAGCAAGCCCAGATCACTTGTCCTAAATTGAGACCGGCAAAGAGCGCACAAACTTAGAGGAAGGACTACCGGATGCATAGCTGTATGCAATGCACGTTGCGGATGGCCATTTTGAGGATATAATCCACTTCTTAACCACAGGAACCATGCTGTAGGGATATTCTATTCAGAAAAAGAAAGAATTGGTGATACGCGCCACATACTTTACTGTTATTGTGGAACACCTCTACAAAATGGGCAACGATGAAATATTACACAGATATGTACCTGAATTCGAGCGAGGACATATCTTGACCGAAGCACATGGGGGGGTTGCTGGAGGACATTATGCAGGTTGCGCCACAACACAAAAGATTCTTCGTGCAGGACTATGGTGGCCAACTCTACATCAAGACTTGAAAGCATACTGTCGGGCCTGCAATGTATGTCAACGGACTGGGAAACCATCGTGAAGGGATGAAATGCTGCTCAAGCCACATATGACACTACAACCATTTGAGAAGTGGGCAATCAACTTCATAGGACCTATCACACCTCGAGGGAAGACAGGTGTGCACTATATCATCACCGCGATAGAATAATTGACTCAGTGGGAAGAGGCACAGCCGGTTAAGGATTGCACGACTGCTACCACTGCGAAATTTTTGTTCGAGAATGTGTTGACAAGGTTTGGATGTCCCAAAATTCTAATGAGCAATCGGGGAATGCACTTTTTGAATGAAACGATCAGTGAGCTCACTGAGGAATTCCAGATATATCATCAACAGAGTACGCCATACCATCCGCAAGCGAATGGGACTGTCGAAGCATTCAACAAAATTTTGGAGACTGCGCTGACGAAGGCTTGTAATGCGCAGCGAAACGATTGGGACTTGCACATCCCTGCTATGCTCTAGGCATACCGAACCATGTGCAAGAAGTTGAAAGGCCAGACACCTTTCCAATTAATCTATGGCAAGGAAGTTGTCATGCCCATGGAATACATTGTACCTAGTTTGCGAATCTTGGAAATAACAGGCATGGTAGACTGCAAGGCATTGGAGGAATGGCTCACGCAACTGGAGGAACTTGAGGAGGAACAATTTTTTACCAGATTCCATTAGCAAGTACAGAAATAGCGAGAGAAAGTGTGGCATGATCGCCATATCAAGGTGCGCACTTTCAAGGAGAATGATCTAGTGTTACTATATGACAACAAGTTTGAGAAATTCCCTGGCGAACTCTGAATGCATTGGTTGGGACCCTATGTAGTCAAATATGTTACAGATGGAGGCATGGTCTAGCTTGCCAAGCTCAATGGAGACCCCTTCCTGGGAAGAGTAAATGGCAGTCACCTAAAGCTCTACACGGGTGGGTCAGCCACCTGACTAACTCACCGAAGGACAGTCTCACCGCTCCAGCTAGTTGAAAGAGAGCGCGAGACAATAAAGCAATTTGGGGGGAAGCTACGTGACTACTAGGGTGTGCATAGATTTGTTCTATTACAAGGGTTGCAGTTGCGCAGAAAGTGTTGTGTTGTTGCGTCGACAAGCAGAGAGGTGATCGTTGTTGTCAGTGTGGCAAAAGGGAGAGGGCGAAGAGAAATTAAGAGATGGGGTATGAGCCAGATCTGGAATGATCTACCATAAGATTAACATGAGGGCATCAGATAAGGTGGGAGCTAATAAATTTGAATTTTGAAACAATTATAAATCACAGAGGGGCATCCTTCGAATGCGTTATGCTTCTAAGAACCATAAGTTGTTGTGCCTTCCCATTGCTATGGAACTCTTCATTATCTATACTCAAGGAGTAAGCCCAAGGATTGTGATATGGCTAATGTAGGGCTTTATGAAGAATACGGTGTGGACAGTTATAGGCACCACGTAGAGTTCAACATCGACAGTAGGGGATGTGCCGAAAATTTGTAGACACGAAGCAGAATTGGTCCGGATGCCCTAGCCCACGCTGGTCGGCGAACCATACACGATAAGGGAAAGACTTTAAATACGGAGACAAATGGTGGAATTTTAGTTAACAAGTCGTCTCTGACGTACCTTGAAGATTGGGATCTCGCGGACAGCAGCAATGGTCTTGCAAAATTGCAACACAAGCTGCAGTAGACAGTTGCAAGAGAAGATACGAAATTGGAAATTGGCTGCATTGAAACGAGGAGGTCCCATATGTGGCACCCCAGCTAGAGCTAAAATCCTATGAGGGGGTGTTCTGTGTTAACCGAGCAGAGCAACATGAGCAATATCGGTTGCGTGAAGTGGTAGAAACAATGAAGTAGGAGCCGGAAGAAGCATTGCAAGAGACAAAGAGGGAGCAATACGTTACTCGCAGGAAGGTGAACTATGGAGCCTAGGCAACATGTATCTCTGCACCAACAAGTGACCCAGGATGAGTCACAATGATTTTTTTGGGGGACTGTTGGGTAGTGGAGGTCCCGCGTAATAGTTTTGGGGCTTAAAGCCTATAAGTTAGGATGAAAATATTGTAAAAATATGAAATATGCAGAGCGCGAAATGTAATAGGTTGAGCTAAAGGGTTGTCTGCCCAAGAAATAATATAGAATAATGGGAAGTAAGTCGGCCTACCCATGGTTCGCGGGCCATGGGAAGGTATAAATAAATCAAGGCTCTAAGGGTAGAAAGTAGTTTTTTTGGATTTTTGGAGGAATCTTAGTGCTATGGGTCTGTGAAGACAGTATAATCTACGTCTGTAAGTTCGAGTCAAGGGTGTTGGTGGGTAGTTAGAGGCTCTACAACTATGTGTGCAGAGGCCTGGTAGAGTTCACAGCTGTGTGCACAGAACCTTGCAGCTAAGTACGCAGGGTATATCTGGATGTATTGGTGAAAGAGTTGAATAAAGATAAGTTGGTTCTGAAATACTGTGTTGAATTTGAAAGATTGTGGATCTGGTTAACTTATGGTTGATATATTTGTTTGATTTATGTGCTTATTCATATATTATGAGTTTATTTAAATCTATAACTTTTTTGGGTGCGTGCACTGGTTATCTCTATTAAATGTTTGCTTAAAGACCATAAAAAGTAGATCTGATCTATAACAATAATAAGCATTAAGGAATTTCCTTGTTCCAGATCTACGCGGAAGCAGAGTGGTGCGAGGCCACGGAACAATGCATGAACCATCCAGACCACATCAAGACATCCCAAGGGTGTGAAAACATGGTTCCAGCACCCTCCCCTACTACCTCAGGTGAGACCTCAGTCCGCGCTCCACGGGCTGTTGCTGAAAGGGCCGGTAGCTGCGGAATTCGTTTGGCTAAATAACTTTTCTGAACCTGGGTCAGGGCCCAATAAGCCAACATTTTGTAGAAAGTTTCCAACTCCAAGTACAAGTAGATACACAATCCATTGGGTTCCACATAACTCCAAGTACAAGTAGATATACAATCCATTGGGTTCCATAGAAGTTTCAGGTTGGTGACAAGGTATGGTTGGACTTGCATAAAGGGCAATTGACAAACTCCTATAAGAAGCTCATATCACTTTGACACGAGCCTTACACCATCACTAAGGCTATGGGTGATAATTCTTTTGAAGATAGCTATATGATGATTTATATTACTTCAAAGGTATATGTTAAGATGTTTTATGCCTGATGAGGTACATGTCTAGAAAGAATTCCTTTAAAAAAATAAAAAAATATAATCACACCAATACTGACCTAAATTATTGTGATATTCTACTTGAATGAAACTAGATAACTACACTAGAGATTTTAAAAATTCTGATTTTCAAGTTTATTATACTAAAGTATGTCATTGTGACTAAATTTTTAAAATATTACACCGCTCTAATATTATTTCTCTTATTACTAAATTTTTAAATATTATCACTCTAATATTATTTTTCTTACATCCTCCAAGTTCAAGAGCTTATGTGTATGAGAATACCATTACAGGCCGACCATATCTCTGCCTTGCTTGTTTTACAATTCTCGCTACCTCAGATTTCCATAACCCAAAACATTTTTTTGTCCATTTGGGAGATGAAATTGCCTCCACCAATGCGGGGGGAGCAGGAGGGGGATAGGGTGGGCATGTTACACAACATTTTGTCATTGTCCCTATACTCCTTGTTCCATGATCTTGGAGGCCTTCATAAAGAAACTCCCATTGTGTCCCTCTTCATGAGCAGAACAATTCCCTTTTGCATAATTTCCCAAAAATCTTCTATTTTTCCCAGTTTACAAGACCGACGCTAATGACTTGTGCCCTCCTCGGGCCGATATTCAAGGATTAAAAATATCCCTAGTTCCGACCAGAGTGATTGACCCTTGTTACAATTACATTGATCCTATTTTGGAATTTTTTTTAAATAAGGAGCCGAAGCTTCCAGCTCTAGAAGCTTCGTAACGGAAGTCTAGTAAATGGTTGGGCTGGATGGGGTCAAGGATGTTAGTTTGGGTTCCTTTCCCCTATAAGGATGGAAATACCTCAAGAGATAAGATCTTCTCCCATGAGAAGAGGAACCATATCCCATCCATTCATGCTATATAAACCTCCCTTTTTCCCAAGCACAAGCTAGTGTTGGTGTGCTAGTGCTAATTAAGTTTGGAGTAATCAACAAGTTATCACTAGTTGTAGCTCTCTAGTTGTGTGTGAGGGAGAAGTGTGATCTTGGTTTAGTGTGAAGACAAAATGGAAGAGCCTTAAAAAAACCATTATTGAGGCCATCATGGAATGCTAAGAGAAGTGTGTGGGAACACAAATTTGTCAGAGGAGAACAACAATGTCAAGACAATGGTTATAATCTCTTCTTGATTTAATATATATGCAACTATTGATTGATTTCCTACATAATATGTCATCTCACATGTTTATGGCTTAATGTTTGCTGACTTGTTAAGTAGGTTGAATATAATTTGTATGCTATCACATTTGTTGTTTGCTGATGTTTACTTGTTTCAAGTGTTCGAAGAAGGAAACGGGAGATAGCTAGAGTGATAATTAAAGCCATCATCAAACGAGATAAGTGTACTAAGAGGTATGCCCTCTTAATTGGTTTTAACCTAAGGAAATATTCCATAGAATGTCTTGTTTGTGGCTAGACCTGCTATTGAGCTAGAGGAATTGTTTGTGTCCGCACTTAGAATTTTACTTCACCATAAATTGTCGACTCCGCTGGGGATACCAATCCTTCTGTTTTCTTGTTTGGAATTTCATGGTTTTGTGTGAACTTTTCTAGTTTCACCATTTCCTTTTAGTTCTATTTGCTTTGCTTTGTTTACTGCTCTAGGTTTGAAATTCACAGTAGCATGTCAGGTCCCAATTTTTGAAAATTTTTATTTTTTTCTTTGCATCCTCACTCAGCGCACTTATTTCGCTGACAGTCACATCGATCAGCACCATATTCTCAGAAACAGTTTCATCGACCCCCTTCTGGTGCTTTTTTTTAGTTAGGTATTCATGCCGATGCCTATAAGTGAAGATTAGGTTTCACCCCAAATATTGGCCAGTGTATCTTTCTCTCTTGATTTCTGCCTTGTAAGTTGTGTAGATTGTCTTCTCCCTGATTGGAAAGTTGTTTTTCACTTGGTTTATTTTCTTGTTGACTTGCCTTCTTTTCTCTTAATTTCTTGGGTTCTTGGATGGTTTGTGGCCCTAGGGCATATAGGTTGTCATCTATTCAGCTAATTGTGAACTTAGTGAGTCAAGTTGTTGGTGCATTTACTCCTAGGTTGCAATACTCTTATTGTTTTGGGTCTTCATTACACAAGTTTGAAAAGTTTCATTTGCTTGTCTAAACATCTCTTTTCTGGCATAGGTCACATTATATCTCTTGATTTTGGTAGAGCCGTTACGTCATTAGTTTGAAAGAGGTTTTCTTTTTGTTTTTTTCATTTTCTTAAGAATCGATTGTCTCGAAACTTTTTCATTGGAGTGTTTTATGAGAAATTCATTTTGTCATTTCATGAAAAGTATAAAATTCTAGTTTGCCACATCAATATGTTAAAATAGTTAGCATCATTGAAGACTAGGATTGCATTTGCATTTGAAAAGAAAAATAATTCTCTTTGCTTTTGAAAGGACTGTTTGGAGTGTACTTACTAGGAAACTAGGAATTGGAATGAATTTTTCATTAGTTTATTCTTTCAAAAAGTGAAGTAGTGAAAAATAATTCTTCTTTTGGTTGCTTGATTGGTTGCATTTGATTGTGTTTTATACCCTCTCTAGTCTAGACAAATCATTGAATTGAAAGGGTCTTGTCTCATTTAGCTTCATTGAGGACTTTTCGAGTCACATCGCTAAGGCTTGAAAACCGAGACATTATTCAAGATAAATTTTAAAATGAACTCAATTAACCTAAGGTGCATTTGAAACCTAGCGATTACATCTAGAAGGTCTAGGCTAGAGATGTGTTCCGATGTATTTAAAGCTAGTAGTGGCCATTAGCTTCGGCACTAGACAGCGCTAGTACAGACTTGTGCTCCCCATACCGTCGAGTATATAAAGGGAGACCCCTCTAGGTTGCAATCCTTTATCCATAGGAATCTGAGTCTACCACCTTGAAAATGTAATACACTGAACAAAACATTCGGGGAGATTGTCTGCCCGTATTTCTCGGTTTGTGGGACGGCATTCTGCAGTTCGCGGTTGCCTGGTAATCCTTTTTACCTAGATCCTCCAAAGTAGTCATTGGATATTTTTTATTCATAAAACTTAAAAGATCATTCGAACGCTTTTCCTTTCGAGCTCATTTCCATCGAAAGTGATAGAGTCATCTTTGCTTCTTTCTCGACTCTTAAAACATGAAAGAGCACCAATTTATTTACGTGTCTTAAAAAATTGTTTCCCACAATCTTATAACATCATGTTAGTATTTTATATACCAAATTGTGAGTTTTCCTTAAAGTACATTTTAAAGCCTTGAAATTTATCTCTCTTTTCTTGTTAACTAAGACAAGGTCACCATGGCTGAACTATCTGGTTCACCTAGTTCCTCTTCCTCCATCTGAAAGGCTGTCTGAGGAGCATTTTCCTAAATTACCAGAGTCACTCAAGGACCAAGGTTTTGAACTCGGAATTGTTCTAAGAATTCAACCTTTGTCATCTCATCCTCCACCTACTTCAGGTAATGGGTCACCTACTGATATTGGCTCGGAATCTCCAAGAAATCTGTCCAGACTCTGGAGAGTTCGTCGACTACTGACGGTCAACTTGGACTAGATATATATCCTTTGGATCCTTTGTTCGACCCTATTGTGATATCACTACAACATACATACAGTCTGTACAATAAGTAAGGTGTTCCTTTGGAATTATCCCCTAGTACATCTTCGGTCATTCATCGTCTTTTTTTCCCAGCTATGGAACCCGAAGGCGAAGCTCCAGTTACCTCTCCAGATCAATCAGAAGTTTATACTCCACACACTGTCGAAGAGGAAGAACATCAATTTACTCCTGAAGGTTTCCCCTACACGGGGAGCATTCCCATCAGTGTGTATCGAGATTTGCCACCTAATTATGTGACTTTAGCTCAGTTGGTCTCAGGTACACCTAGTGCCTCATCACTTTATCACAACCCCATTTGGGCATCTAGTGCCATGCCTACTACACATCCATTCATTTAGAACTCAACCTCCCAACAGGAAATGCTTTCTATCATTACCTTAATCCCGGTGCAACCCACCGTTCTGAACCCTTTTGTCTCATCCATCCAAGTCACTCATCCAGTTCAACCAACGGTCTCGAGGCATGTTGTTGTTAGTTTTGCGACCCCTCCATAAGTGACCTAACTGTACCACCACCTCGGGGGCAAAATATGAGTGTTTATATGATTTCAGGCACAACCAATGTGAGTAGCTCATAGGATCACATGGTTGGGATGAACCAACCTTCTTCTGGTGCTATCCAAAACCCTTCTGGTCCTTCTAGATCGACCAATGTCTAGTACCAATAAGTCCAAAATCCTGTTGGTCCATCTGGGTCAAGAAAATTCTAGTACCAGTAGTCTATGAGGCTCAGGTTCAATGTCGAGCTCCTTATGTTCCATATGGTTCTCAAGTTATGGTCAATCTGCCTTACGTCCTTCAGCCTAGATAGTATGTTCAGCCTAGTACATCCACTTTTCTTAGTGGCTATGGCCAGATACAGTTCAAAAATTTTCTGGGAACTATTTAAGTACATCTGCAGCAACAAGGATAGCCTTTTTAGCAACAAGGGAAACCTTTGTTTCATCATGGGTCGTCCGCATAGCAGCAGGGGTGGATGATGCCACACCAAAGGAAACTGCAACAACCACAGGGGAAACCCTTGCAACAATTGCAGCAAACCATGTAGTATGCTCTGCAAACCTCCTAGCAAACCTCCTAGCCAATGTCTTCACAAGGCCAACCTCTGTAGCCACAGGGACAACCTTTGCAGCCACAAGGTCAATCCTTGCAGCAACAGAGCCAACCCAAGAAGCAGAAACCCTTATATACATATCAACATGGTCAACTCTTGCAAGGACAAGGTCAGGGTCAAATCTTGTAGGAGTAGGCCCAAAATCATAAGGTCCAAGGGCAACAGGTCCTGAATCCTTTTGTCCAAGGGTAACAACTCCTGAATCCTTTTGTCCAAGGGAAGCAGGTCCAAAATCCCTATGTCCAAGGACAACAAGTGCAGAGTCCTTATGTCCAAGGAAATTAGGTCCAAAATCCTCTTATTTAGGGGTTGTAGGTTCAAAACCCATATGTTCAGGGACAACAGGTGCAGTATCCATATGTCCATTGTCAACAAGCTCAATAGCCTTTTAACCCATATGTTGCTTATCAACAACCTATGGTAGGATAGTTCCAAGACATTCAAGGTCAAAATCCTCCCTATGGCCAAGGTAACCTATAGTGGGGGCAAAATCACATGCCATATGGCCAAAACCCTCCACTATGGGGAAAAAATCCTTACCAGCACGGATGGGCTCCTCTGTTTGGACCCGCTTATCGACCTCCAATTCCTTTCAATACTCAATGGTCGTTCTTGGCTACACTAGAGTTTCCATATGTGTCTCGACTCACAAATGATCTAATTCTTCGTTTGCCATATTGGCCTCTGGTTCTGTATAAGATCCCGAAAGATTGTCCCAAGTTCGATGGGAAAAAAAAGAAGATCCTCAAGCCCATGTGATGACATATCACCTCTCGTGCTCTTCAAATTCCTACATTGATGATTCTATTCGTCTTCGTCTTTTCCAATGCACCCTTACAAGTGTTGTAGCCAAGTGGTACATCGAGCTGCCTTGAAGTACTTACCATGACTTCAACTTTTTAGCCATGGCTTTCCTCACGCATTTCCAGTTTCTGGTTCGCTATGAAACTGGCACCTATTTTATTACATCTTTCAAGAAAGATACTGCGACACACATCTCCAACCACATCCATGAATGGAGACATAAACGTCGCTTGATCAAATTTGAGATTGTTGATCAGTTGCTAACCGAATAGTTTACCAATTCATTCTTTGCTCCAATTGCTCGCAATATAGCTATGGGTGGATGCATTACTGAAGAACAAGCCATTGCTCGTGCCCAGTACTTAGACCTAATTTATTCTTAGTCTGGCACTTTGTATGAGTTATTACCCAATGCTTCACGAACATCATCTAATCCAACGACATCGAAGTCATAGGCTACACCTCCTATTAATGGAGTAATTGGTTCAGTGTCCTAGACCCCTACAAAACCTTCTTCTAAATAGAAGTCGATCTCGAACACTTCTTCCCATAGTTCCTCCCAGAATCCACTTGGCCCTAGTAAAACCTCTGAGGTCCACGCTATCCAGTCTACCATAGCACACAAATCCTCGAAAGGTAAGAAGAAAGGCAAAGGAAAGGGTAAAGTCGATGCCCCAAAACAGGGTCCTCCTAAGTCGTTTGCTGGTGATTCTTCAAAATGGAAGCCTAAGTATTCATGCCTCATTTGTGAGGAGGATAACTACACTAAGGATTGTCCCTGATGGTCTAAAGTTAGTCATTTTCTAAAAAGGACTCCACCTATCTTCAAAGAGTTATTTCCATCTCAGTAGACTCAAATGGCAGACTAGCCTCAATCATCTGCTTCCTCAGGATCTCAAGTGTTCATGATGAGTATGCCTATTAATGTGGCTTCTAGATCAAAATATTATCAAATTCCTACTCTGATAGTCGGGAAAGAGAAGGAGGCCACCCCTTCTTCTTCAGCCTCGAGTTTTGCCCGCTTCATATTGAGCACCCTAACCCTGATTCTGCCATTTGACCACCTTCTCTAGGTGTTCTAAGGAAGTCCTCATACAATCCCAATGCTCAACACTATAATATTATTGAGGATTTTTCTCAGGCACCATCAGCTATGTTTTCTCTCGAGGTACTCCAAAGCTGTCCATCTCAGCGGAAATCATTGTTGTTAGCTATTGGGGTATTGATCCTACCAATTCCAATTTGATATGTTTTGGTCTAGAGAACTCCATTCCGCGATTGCCCCATCAGATTTCCTTTCTCATTCAAGTAATTATCAATGAGAAAACCATTCATAGAACCATCATTGATGAAGGTGCTTCTACCTACATCATGTTAGTCGCTTTCTGGAAGGAAATTGGTTCTCCTAATTTGAACCAATCCCCTTACACTTTAGAAGCTTTCGACGGGCGTGACTTGCGACCATTCAGTGTCTTACCCAACCTTGCCATTACTTTTGAGGGCAAGCTAGTACATGCCAAGGTGGAGATTGTTGATACTAATATCAATTATAATCTTCTACATGGACGGAGTTGGACCCATGCAATGCATGTTGTAGCCTCCTCCTTGTTCCACGTGATTTGCTTTCCCCATCAAGAGAAGATTGTCACAGTCGACCAACTATCTTTCTTTGCCTATTCGTCCTTGGATGGCAATGTTCTGTATGTCAAGCACACCAGTGCTCCTTATGAGAGTGTGTGGGGGGAAAACATTTTAAAGATTCTCTCTTGATGGGAATATTTCTGCTCCCACCTCCTCATATTGCCTCTGTTAACATGATCTTGGTCAAATATGAGCCTTGGGTCATACCTTACCAGATCTTGTTGATACCTAGGGCGAGGTTATGCCACTTAGTCCTATCGAAATCAATTATATGGAAATTGTTTCGGCATCAAGTTACGTATCCTCTGATTTTCCTATTTCATGGACATCTCTCGATACGTATTCTCAATCCCTGTGGCTTGGTGCTTCAGAATCTCTTGATCCCTTAGTCGGGACTTTTCTTGCTGACGAGAGTATCATGGAAGTAATGTCTTTGGAGGAACCACCTTGGAACGACAGTCATCATTGTTCCTCATTCTTGCCTAGCTCAACGGTCATGTATACTTGTCTCGAAGAGTTCTCTTCTCAGTTTCCTTCCCTACCACTTCAAGAACCGATCATGCCTCATGAAGTATGGCTAGAAGGAAATTTGGGTAACATTACCCAAATGATGCCAATTGATATTTCTTTCAAGCCTAGTGTCATTGAAAATGTCCATATATGGGTAACTTGTTCTCCAAATGAGATCAAGACCTATACTCGTCTTTTTCAAGAATTTTGTGATGTGTTTGCATGGTCATATGAGGAAATGCCTCGCATTGATCCTACTAGCATCGTTGTGCACGAAATACCAACTTATCTTGAAGTGAAGCCTGTTCACCAACGGCTCCGCCGAGTGGACCCTAGGAAAGCAGAAGCTATCAAGGGTGAAGTTGAAAAACTTCTCAAAGTTGGATTCATTTATCCGATCCCTCTTACAGATTGGGTTTCTAATATTGTAGAGGTGGCAAATAAACAATGCATGATTGACATTTTCATCGATTATTGTGATCTCAATCGTGTCTATCCTAAGGATAACTATCCCACTCCCTTCATTGATAAAATCATTGATGAATGTGCTCGGAGCAAAATTGTTTCCTTTATGGACGGTTTTTCTGGTTACAACCAGATTAACATTGCATCAGGCGATGAAGAAAAGACAAATTTTATCTATTAAAGGGATATTTTCGCATACAGAAAGCTCCCTTTTGGTCTAAAAACATTTTGGTCTACATTTCAGAGGGTGATGTCCTATATGTTTAATGACATTCAGAACATTGTTCAGCCTTACTTGGATGACCTTCCCACTCATCCTTGTAAGTGCTAAGATCAACCTGACTATCTTCGGTAGATTTTTCTTCATTGTAGACACTACAACATTCAGATAAACCCACATAAATGTGTTTTCTACGTAGAATCTGGATGACTCCTTAGCTTTATTGTCTCTAATGAAGGTATCCGCCTTGATCTACTTAAAGTCGAGGGCATTGTTAATTTACGCCCCCCCCCAATCTTTGTTGCACCAACTGCAAAGCTTGCAGGGGAAAGAAAATATCCTTCGTTGTTTCATCCAATTATGTTAGGCTAGCTTTAGGATTTACCCAGTTGCTCAAGTAAGGAATGCCCTTCGTTTGGCATGATATTTCCCAAAATTCCTTCGGTGACCTTAAGGCTATCCTAATAAATGATCCTTTGTTGCATCCCCTGGATTATCATCGCGATTACTTCCTTTATCTAGCTTCAGACTCTAGCACCATTGCTATGGTATTTGTACAAGAAAATGATAAAGGCAATGAACATGTTATCTACTACCTCAGTCGTAATCTCCTTGAAACCGAAACTCTTATGCCCATGTCGATAAGTTGGCTTTGGTTTCCATATAGGATGTTTAGCGCTTTCCACACTACATTCTCTTACGCATTACTACTGTGATTTCTGAATGAAACCACATGACCTACATCATGAATCTTCAATTGTTGGGGGGAAAGTATTCTAAATGGATTTTCATCCTAGAAGAATTCTATTTGGTGTTTACTACCGCCAAATCTAAGAAATCACTAATTTTTGTCGAGTTGATTTGCTCCATTCCTTCTACGTATCTCCCCATTAGTGTAGATGAGCAGCTCTCGGACATGAATCTTTTCCACTTGACCCATGGTACAATGATATCATTGTGTATCTCTAGACGTTCACGTTCCAGTTCGCATTAACTAAATATGATCGCCCATGCATCCGACATCACTCCCAACCCTATCGTATTATTGGAGATAATTTATACTGTGTCGGTGTTGATTTAGTTGTTCGCTGATGTCTTACTCTTGAGGAGGATGAGAGAGTTCTCAATGACTGCCATTCTGAGGCATGTGGTGATCATATGTTTGGCTATGCTACTACTCAAAAAATCCTTCACGCTAGTTATTTCTGGTCATCCATATTTAAGGATATCATCCTTGTTGTTCGCAAGTGTCATGAATGCCAAATTTACCAGCGCAAGATGCGCACCCCGCCCACTCACCTACACCCCGTCATTACCGTTGGTCCTTTTTTCAAATGGGGCATCGACTATATGACTGTAATCCTCATTTGGTTGGGGGACATGGTTATATTATTGTTGCGGTGAATTATTTCACCAAATGGGACGAAGCGATTCCTACATACTCTGCATACGGTAAAACGGTGGATAAATTTCTATTCAATCATGTTATTTCTAGGTTCGACATACCTCAAGCCATTGTCATCGATCATGGCTCCCATTTCCAAGTTTACATGATGGTTGAGCTGACCTCTACGTTGGGTTTGCACCACGATGGCTCAACCCTGCATTACCCTCAGCCAACGGTCAAGTTGAAGTTGTGAACAAATTTTTGTTTACCATGCTTCAGCGTACTATTGGGATGAATAATTCCAATTGGCATCTCATGCTCTTTTAAGCTCTATGGGCTTACCAAACCTCGACCAAGGATGCAGCTGGTTTCACACCATTCCAGCTAGTCTACGGTCTGGAAGTAACGTTACTGATTGAGTGTGAAATTCATTCACTCAAGATAGTTTCAAACTTCTCCCAGAAACCTCACCTCAAGAAGAGAACCTTTTGTATTTAGAATGGCTAGATGAGACTTGTCATCTCACCACTTTGGTCATCGAAGCACAAAAGAAGCGATTCAAGTCCCATTTCGATCGGTCAATCTCCCCTCACGCATTCTCTAAAGGTGATTTGGTTTTAGTATACAATCAAGCTAATGATAATATGGGGGTAGGAAAGTTTGAACCCATGTGGCATGGACCCTAATTTGTTAAATGAGCATTGCAAAAAGGAGCTTATGAGCTAATTGATTATGAAGGCAATCCTCTAGAAAAGCCCTGAAATGGGCTTTATCTCAAAAAGTACTATGTTTAGGTCATCCTGCATGGTTACTTGTGTACATTAGTGTGTCATTCATTTTTGTGTTGTGTGGTTTGGTGTGTTGGTTTTCAAACAACTTTCCTGTTTACTATGTTTTTCCCTGCTTTGCAGATGTTTGTGACTCCTCACATCAATTTCGTTGATGGTGCTTATCGTAGTACTCAGAATCTATCCTCCACGGAATGGGCCATTTATGACCCTCAAGGTGATTTGATTGATCTTCAAGGTATTTGTTTAGGTTGCACAACTAATAACATTGTTGAATACAACGCATTTATCGAATTGTTGTCAGAGGCCATTGCTCTTGACATTCGTGAATTGGTTGTCAACCTGGATTCATAGCTTGTTGTCCTTCAACTCAATGGTAAATATTCCATCAGAAACCCTCATATATTGAGAATGTATCTACATATTTTTCTACTGGAAAGAAATTTTGATTACAGTACATATCATCATATTCCCATATGCATGAATACATTGACAGATGCATTAGCTAATTATGTGTTGGATAGAAATTTACGAAACATGTGAAAAACCAAAACAAATCATTTTGTACCATAGTAAGCAAGAATATATATATATATATATATATATATATATATATATATATGTATATGTATATAGATATGGTGATAATGTTTGATACATAAAAACCCAAAAAAATAATATGTGTGTTCAAATAACATCGACAGCTCGCAGGCCTAAAAAATGTAAATGTTGGACCTAGGAGCTAATTATCATGGTGATCATGGTAACATGAAACTGATCATGCTACACGAGTCACCAATCGGCGGATCCGATTCGATACCCCCACCGTATGCCTCTGGTACTGGCATGGGATGTCTCCCACCTCGTCATACTCTGGGATACCATGGGTCAACCCCTCAAGGTTCCTCGCAATCTCCTCCTCGTTGTTGCTTCCTTCTTGATAAGGAGCGACATCAAACTAGTGAGCGATGTGCCTGGCTATCGAGGACATCCTGACAGGGTGCTCTGGTCCAACATCTGCATTGATAAAACAAAAACAATTGAAAAGTAAAAAAATAAAAAATTGATTTTTTACCTTCATTGTTGAAATCCTCCCCATCTAGAAGTGGCATATACGGAACTCTGCGGAAGTCAGTACTACTGTATGGCTAATCCTCTACTATGACTAGTTTTCATCGTAGCCATGAGAAGAAGGTGGGCCTGTAGGACATATGTTGCCCCCCAGTGATCCTAGGCATCAAACGATTCCAACGGACCATCCATGGGTCTCATGGAATTGGTGGATCTACTCAATCAACTGGTACTGGAACAATGAAATTCACTCCAAGAAGAAGGTCACCAGTACAAATTCGAAGGAAAATTACTTTAGGTTCCCCGTCTTAGCTTTTGACAACTGGTGTTTCATGTTTATCTTCATGGATTCCACCCAATTGAAGATTGTTAGTGTTGTACAATCGATAGCATATAGAAATTTCAACTTGTTAGTTTCATTTTGTGCTTGGGACCCTACCACTCTATTCATAGTCAACAGTAGCACTCTCAGTGTAAGATCTTGCGCAGTGGCAATATCAATCTTGGTGCTCTTGGATTTAAGGGATTCTAGGAAATTTTTGGCAAGTAGCATGGATATGCTTGCCCCAATCAGTTGTGACCCATATAGGTTGATTGGTTCCCTTCTCTGGGACAATCCTGTGATGAAATAGATGTCTAAATTTTCCAACTCTAGCTCCTGGTCACCAATGATAAATATTTCCTGATTTATGTTCGAGAGAGAAATCAGGTATTGAAGCAGCTCAAGTTGAGCCTGCATCCCTGGTGTGAGAAAGAACGTGAGGAGCCCACAGTTCCTCAAGGCATCCAAGTAGTTTGGATCATTCATTGCCTGAGAGTCCACATTTTCGTGCTCATATTCTTTCTAGTATACCATTTTCGATGATTATTTCCTGCGAAAACCATGTATTTAAGTCAATAATTATTTTTGGAAACTAAAATTTGGATTCAAACAGTGGATTTGAGAGAAAAATGGTTTTTTCTTTGTTCATGACACTGACGCAATTGGTCATTTTAGCAACCCTCGGCTGGCACAATTTTGTGCTCGAAAATCACGCTAACTAAGGGTGAATTTTTTTGCCAAAACCTTCCTCAAGAATCCAAAAAATTGGATAAAAACAGGAATAAACAGTATGGAAATGGAGCTTAGGGACTTGGCTCTTACCTGCAACTAGCGGCTCGACAAATAACCTCCCGGATCTCCCATAATCTGCTTCAGAAAAATTAGGGCAAAAGTGGGTGAAATTTTTTTCACAATAAGGTAAAATGGTAAATAGTAAAAAAAAATTACTTTTCCCTCCTTTTATTTAGTTTTCCCTGAAATATTAGGGTTTTTAAATATTGTTGACCTATTTTGCCTCAAGAATTGGATAATGCACTTTACCTTTTTTGCGCAGTGACAAGTGATGAATGTTCGACGATGGTACTAAGTCATGTTTCAGCTCTTTTCTTGACTCGTAAAACTCAAATGAAAATATTGCCGAGTATTTTTTCCCTTTTGAATTGTAAAAGAGAATAAAATGGGGGGTCCACTTTCAAGCTCCTTTCCAACCCTTTAAAAACGAAAAGATTGCCGGGCTCTTATCATTCGAACTCATTAACAGATGCGAAACATCGTGTGCCCAATATACGTTTACCCCTTTTCGGGCTACGACGCACTATTTACGAAAAAGGTACTCCTTGACTGAAATGATCAAGCGGTTATCATGAGCATCATTTTCTACCTTTTCGGGCTCGAAAGACACAAATCTACAAAAACAGACCATGTGGATTTTCCTTATCCTTTTCTTTTTCAAACTCTCTAAACATGAAAAAGATACTGATTTGCACCTTTGTCAAAATCATTAAAACATACAACGACATCAGATTCGTCACCATGACAAACATAAGCTTCTCCTTCCTAGGGCCCGTTAAACTTACTAGGTCAGATTCATCTGAAGGATGAACTTTCCATGCAAGAATATGCTATCCCCTTCAAGCTTGCGATTAAAAATAATTGGGGTACCTGCTAGAAATGGTGGGGAAAAATTTGGAAATTCAATCAGTTATGTCGACAACTCACTCTTGAACATGGCACTTTCTGCTTCGTGTCAGGTTGTGATATCCTCCTTTTTATCGTTCACCTTCCTGGGTTGGGCCGTTTATTTTTTCCTTCCATTTGATCTCTGCCACATCATCATGGCCACTGATCCTATGGGTCCAAAAGTTGCCAAACTTCCATTCGTGTTGCAAATATGTTCAATAGTTGTCCTTCTACAGTTACACTTACCCTTGATTCTCTGTATCATCCAAAATCATTTTGCATCCCTTTTTCTTGTGTCGATGATGTGAGGTACATTATTGCCCTCCTTCGACATAATCGCTTCCTATCGACTTCAACTCATTATCCAGGAAGTTTATTGAGAGACTCCCTTCCAGTACCTTAGAGCTTTCATGCCTTAATGGCAAGTTCTTCACACTCGACGAAAAGTTCACATCATTAGCTTTCGATCGGGTGATTTAACGAGTATTCAAATTTAGTTCCTTTATTCACATTCTCTAAATTGTGTTGATAGTACCTTAAGGACCATTATCATTATTGGTGGTTTCTCTCATGCTTGTTAATAGTTTACATCATAAACTGGTAATCAAGTGATTTTTTAGCATGTTCAATGTCAACACATCTATTCACATGTTAGAATTTGTACTTTGATCAGGTCATGTTGGAGCACAAGACCCCAGGCTCAGATTACAAAAGTCCAGGTTGCAAGGTGACGTGACATGATCATGTTGATATACATGTCTCTTCCAAATGGATGGTTGTGACCATACATTGGTTTCGATATGATCCTCTTTATTGGATGGTTGCGCCCATACCTGGATCCATTTCCATGATATTTCTCTAGAGCTTCAAAGAAGACCCCCCATTTTATTCTTTGGATGAGTTTTCAGTTATGTATATGTATTTTTACTTGCTTGTAGGTTTTCGGATGACAGACTCCAGTTCCCCGCACTAATTCATAAAGCATTTCATCTCTCACTTTAGTTTGGACTTCACGCTTTAGGGGTCATCTATTACACAACATTTTTTCACTGTCCCTGTACTCCCCGTTCCATGATCCTAGAGGACCTCTACAGTGAACCCTACGTGCTTCCCCTTCATGAAGAAACTCCCATTGTGTCCCTCATCATGAGCAAAACAATTCCCTTTTGCATCATTTCCCACAAATCTTATGTTTTTCCCAGTTTACAATATTGGTGCTAATGACCCATGTCCTCCTCGCGTGAATATGCAGGGATTAAAATTGTCCCTAGCACCGACTGGAGCGACTGACCCTTGTTCCATTCAAGTCGATCCTATATTGGAAAGTTTTTTAAATAAGGAGCCGAAGCTTCCACCTCTAGAAGCATCATAACGGAAGTCTGGTAAGTGGTTGGGCCAGATGGAGTTGAGGATGTCAGTTTGGTATCCTTTCCCCTATAAGGATGGAACTACCTCAAGAGATAAGACCTTCTCCCATGAGAAGAGGAACCATATCCCATCCATTCATGTTATATAAACCTCCCTTTTTCCCAAGCACAAGATAGTGTTGGAGTGATAGTGCTAATTAAGTTTGGAGTAATCAGAAAGTTATCCATAGTTGTAGCTCTCTAGTTGTGTGTGAGGGAGAAGTGTGAATTTGGTTTAGTGTGAATACTAAAGGGAAGAACCTTAAAACTACCATTATTGAGGCCATCATGGAATGCTAACGGAAGTGTGTGGGAACCTTGATGTGTCGGAGAAGAACATCAACGTCAAGACAACAGTTGTAATCTCTTCTTGATTTAATATATATGAAACTATCGATTGATTTCCTACTCAATATCTCATCTCACATGTTTATGACTTAATGTTTCTTGACCTGTTAATTAGGTTGAATACAATTTGTCTGTTATCACAGTTTTTGTTTGTTGTTGTTTACTTGTTTCAGGTATTCGAAGAAGGAAACAGGAGATAGCTGGAGCAAGAAAGGAAGGCCATCATCAAACAGGATAAGTGTACTAAGAGGTAGGCCCTCTTAATTGGTTCTAACCTAAGGAAATCTTCCATATAATGTCTTGTTTGTGGCTAGCCTCGCTATCGAGCTAGAGGAATTGTTTGTGTCTGCACTTAGAATTTTACTTCACCATAGGGTAGGGGGAGGGATGGGGGGGGAAGGGGGAGGGGGACGTGGGTTGAACCTATGACTCTTACAATCAATCTCAGACCATACCCATATGCAATAAAAAATGAATACGAAGATGCCCATGTTGACAGCAGTGCGGGATCTGATTCAAACATTCTCTTGGATGTCTTCACTATTATTGCTAAAATAATTTGTGGGTCAATTTTACCCTCTAGGAAAAGTGTATTAGTCAATTTTTAGAGGGTGAATCGCTATGTTTTATTTACTGAGTGTTAACAAATTTTATACCTTCTATATAGGTCGAGTTTTTATAGCAGGAGGGAGAACTTACAAGCTATAGCTGTCCCTGATTAATAATAGCGAGTTATAGGGGTTTCCTTAGCATAAAAAGGGGATCACTTTGAAGAATAGATAGGTTTACACCAACTGGTATCAATAATATTTTATGAGATGAAGGCTAAAGCAGATTTTGGAGGGCCATGGAAATCTGAAATAGAGTGGAAATCAACCCATACTTCTCACTATTTGCAAATAGAACTAAGGTACCTATTGTGGGAGGAACATACTTTTGTTTTAAAGCTGGAAAGTGGCATAGAATAGAGGAACATGAATTTATTCCAAGTTTGGTTGTGATTTGGACCAATAACAGTCATCTACAATAGCCCATATTTCCACATCCATACAAAAAAAGAGTACAACTTGTAATGGATTGGTTTATAACAAAGACTTGGCCATTATTTTTACGCAAATTGTTGTTGTGTTGTTTTATTATATTTGGATTTTCTTTATCTTGTATTTGCAATGCCATTACATGTCAAAAACACCAAAATATAAGTTGAAACTCACAATTAAAAAATAGTGAAAATAGTCAAATTGTTTGATGAAATGCCAAAACCAACAATTTTGCAAAAATAGTGTGACGTTTCCAAACCTTGGAGCGATAAGGGGTTGGTACACTATAGAAATATGATTGGCTCAGGTATTTTGGAGTGTAGAATCCATTTATGCATTAAAAATCACATTTTAAACAATGAAAAATCATAATCTTGATCAAAATTCTATAGTCAAATTCCAATGAAAAAAATCAAAACGTAGAACAATTAGGCTTCACCATTATTAATCCATCCACTAGTGTCCATGTGTGTGGTCCAGCCGCCAGAATGGATGTCAAAAAGGGATGGATGAAGTGAAAGAACTAGGTGGCATTTGCAAAGTACTTTCATCTCAAACTTGGCATATAAATAGTAGGAACTCTATTAGTGATGCAACTTGCCACCTCATAGTGTGTTTCTCAAAATAATTTATAAAAAGGAACATCGAGTTCTGGAAATTGTTGACACTTACATACATCATAAGAGAGCATTTTTTTACAAATTCTGTGAAAGTCTTAAAACCAAGGGAGAGAAAATCTTTCAAAGTGATAGGTTCAAATTGAGGGATGATATGGAAGATGTTTCATTGGTTGTCAAGGTCATGTATCTATTGCAAGCGGAAAACTAAAGTGATTGATTCTTATGTTTGGTCTAGTGGATGCATTAGAACTTGGTGCTTGTTGAATGGTTGGTTTCCACCTGCTTTGGCCTTTGTGAATACAACTCTATTGTTTCATATTCTTAAGATATTTTAATTTCCCAACAAATTTTCTTATCATCCCTAATCAATCTATATTAATGATGTGGTCTATGAATTTGAATGTTCTATGTTGGCCCTCTTAATATAGATATCAAGAGGGGTGTGGCATACAGTAAGGGCTGGGCCTGGGTAGATTTTAAAATTCCTATCTGGTGGATTTATGTAGGTGTAATGACGTTCAATCAAGCCTCATAAAGTTCAATAAGTTCCCTTACAGCTAGCTAGACATTCCTATTTGAATAAGATCTAATGGTCTTCTAATTTTTCACAATGCGTATTTCTTACATTGGGTGGCATTTGAAAAGTAATTACATCTCAAACTTGGCATATAAACTACAAGAACTCTATTATGTGGTGCAACTTGCCACCTCATAGTGTGTTTCTAAAAATAAGTTATAATAAGAAACATCGAGTTCTAGAAATTGTCAACAATTACATAAATCATAAGAGATAGTTCTTTGTTACAAATTCCGTGAAAGTCTTAACACCAAGGTAGAGAAAATATTTCAAAGTGATAGGTTCATATTGAGGGATGATATGGATATGCATCATTGGTTGTCAAGGTCATGAGATACTAACACTATATGTGCAAGGTCTAGGACATGAATGAACTATCTTATCTATGAGAAAATAATCAAAAACTTTGACACACTATTGCAACAGATGATAACTCAAAAGAATTAAAGATGCTACAAAAATCTCGCTTATTGGTTAGTGAATTTGAAAAATATTTTATTGGGCAGGCAATGCAATCTTTCACTAGTGATATTTCTAAATGTTCATGTATTTGTCTATAAAACCAAATCTCTGTTTCATTTTCTTCAATGACACCAATACTTCCATAGGTTTGTTATATCATATTTCAAATGAAAACATATAAGAAAATATGGAAAATACAATCAATATAATGTATTATTCAACACTTCACAAAGTAATAATTTAATCATTGGATTTAACAATACATAGTGAACAACATGAAAATATTTTCATGGTTAGAGTGTTCTTACAATGGAATGAGAAAACACATTATATCATTAACCTTAACCTTCAAGGAGAGCTTGTTTTTCTTTGGAGAGGAATAACACAATAGGAATATAAGTGATGGAAACAAGGTGAAGAAACTTAAAAATCACACATACTCATGAAATAAAATGTGAATAAACTTAACAATCACACATATTCATGAAATAAAGAATTAAAAAATACTCAACAATATTTGTTCCTCGTTGCTTGTTCACATTTCCTTTCATAAGATTTTGTTTTTTTGTTTTAATTTTGTATAAATTTTCAAATGTTTTTATATGGGAATACATTCAAGAAGCCCCGGGGCCCTACGAGAAGGAGCATTTGGACGTAGAGCTGAAATTGGTGGGAGAATAAGGGTGGTGAAACAAGAGAAAACACTTCAGGGTTCAATACACATTGAGCCAAATATGAAATGGTGTGCATATGCTTCTGACGCTGGATGAGAAAAAACCTCTCTGGATATTCAAAGGAGAAGCCCTACCACAGTGTATGAATAGATATGGTCTTCTGGACGAGACTCAAAACAACCTCCATTACGTCCTAGCTCTCACCACTAAGAACTTCCTCGAGTGTCGCCTTCAAACTCATCTTCAAATTGGGCATGGCTAATTCCATCCATCATGCTCTTGTTCTCATTCGACAACACCACATCAGGTATTCTACCCAATTCCATTCTATTGTTAAATAAACATAAAATATTATTTCCATTTTAATCAATGCACTTTGATATAAAAGAGGCTAAATTATTATTCAGACTATAAAATTTCACGCAGGATCTGTATTACAAATGGGGTATTTATTTGGGTAGTGTTTTATCTTACAATTTCTACTTACCCCAGTCTAGGAGAGCACAAATTCATGTTGTCAGATTACGAAATTCCGATCCTTCAGCTCAAAGGCTATCTATTCCTACAATTTTACCAAAAACTTGTACCTAACCCCCAACAAAAACTTAGATAGAGAAGCGGAAGCAATCCTAGGTAGTGAACCAAAAGCACAGTTGTCAGTGAGCAGAAATGTCACAGGATGACTTGAGCCTTGGTGGGGGTAATAACAATACCCTGTTTTCACTAACCCAGCAAGCAGCTTTAACTAGCAGCCACTCTTGAGGGTACCTCTTATATCAAAGTCACACTAGGTGTTACACAGTAAAATGTCACTGTCATCATGCCAGTCTCCCTACTGTGTTGTGAAAGCACATTCACCTATGCTCATGCTCCTTCAAATGGCTAAAAAACCCTCTTTTCCTAAGTTATTTGGATCATCGCGACTGTTTATTAAATAACCGCGCTGACAGGCGGAGGTTAGTGTTACTGCTGCGCTGCCAGCGCGGAAGCACACATGTTTTCCGCACTGGTCCAATTTTAGGAACAGCGCACCCTCCGTTTGTCCTGTTGCGCGCTGACCAGACCTCCTCTATAGTTGATTTGCGATGTCAGCGCGCCAGCTCAGTGTCTCACCTGCGCTGATCCTGTTTGGGCGAATTCGTTCTAACAACCAACCTTCCAGATCCCTCCAGACTTGGTTGTTAGCATTGTTGAGGTCGACATCCTTTCTCTGGCATGTCTGTTCGACTGACCATCCACTTATCTTGGGGGAAAGCTCATCCTTTACCTATTCATGGAGACTCCTTCTTCTTTATAAGCCTCCTCCATTGCCCATGAGCAGCTAGTTTGGAACATATAGACTTTGATTGAGGAATTCTTAGTGCATTAGTGCTGCTCTTTGTAGGCATTTGGTGTGTTGTGAGGATTGCTTTGAGCTTGAGGAAGGTCATGAGTTTGTTGCCTTGTGTGTGAGAGAGAGACCTCTTTGACTTGGGAGATTTGCTTCAAAGGTGAATGCTTGGAAGACATGCTG